>CM042417.1:11258055-11460555 GCA_023634145.1 Thymallus thymallus | reverse complement strand
GTGTGGTAGTTGGAATATTGACAAGAATACCTTTGTTTTGAAATACCTATTAAGAACATCAAAGTAAGTTGAGTTGTCTTAGGGCTGGGCGATATATTGTGAATACCGGTATACCGGTATATCTGGATACAGTGCTTAATTAAATGAAAAGTTCTACAAATTGGACTTCTTCACTGTCAGTAGTTTTGTCCTAGTTTGGTTGACTATAAAACCATTAGAAGAAAGACTATTAAAATCACTTAGAATTCATTTGTGATCATTCTAGGATAAAGCTCTGATCATTAAACATATTTAGAACTTTTGTTATTTAGATACTGCCATACTGTAAAAAATGTGCAATATGATATTTTGACCATATCGCCCAGCCTTAAGTTTGTATGGAATTATAACTGAGACTTAACTCCTACTTCCAAACTCCATCTTTGTGATTCCTACCCATAACCCCCTGTAGACCCAATATAAAACCTTCCTAAACATAAACTATTGTCATTGTTATTGTCAGACATGCTTCCTGTTAGCGGTGAACGTGATTGGCCAGAGGATGGACTTCTACGCCATGCTCCATGCCTTCGGCCTGATCGCGGTCATCTACCGGCGGCGACGGAAGGCCATCGCTGAGATCTGGCCCAAGTACAGCTGCTTCCTGGCCTGCATGCTCACCTTCCAGTACTTTGTCTGCATCGGCTTCCCCCCGGCCGCCTGCAAAGGTGGGTGGAGCAACAGAATGATATCAAACACATCATTTTGTATTGCATTTTATTATATTGTATGTAGGGCCTTTTATCTCTATGGCCGGACCTGCTGCATCCAGTTTGTTTCATGTAATGTCTCTCCTTGATACACATGTCAAAGTTTGTACATAATCTTGCACAGATCATGACAGACTGTATAATAGTAGTGTTTAAATGAATCCCTCCCCTCTCCTCATTTCCCCAGACTACCCATGGAGGTTCCCCACATCCTCCACAGACTCCAACGTCATCAAGTGGCTCTATTTCCCTGACTTCCACACCAAGCCCAACCCCCTGTTCCTGCTCTGTGAGTACAACCTGTATTGACTGAGCGTTTACAATTGGGATTGCTGCCATTGGGATTGGGACTGGGACTGTCTTGAAAGAAGTGTTTGTTTCTCGATCCTCTTGTTTTCTGTTCTTCCTGTTCCTCTTCCTCCTCCTGTCCTTTCCTGCAGATGACTTCATGCTGCTGCTGTGTGCCTCGCTGCAGAGGCAGGTGTTTGAGGAGGAGAACGAAGCTGCCGTGCGCCTCTTGGCAGGGGATAACGTGGAGATCTGCAGGGACCTGGACGCTGCCTCCTTCAGTCAGCACAACCCCGTCCCTGACTTCATCCACTGCAGGTAGGGGGCTGGTTCACAGAGCTGTGTTCCTGACTCTGGATTCGAAGTCTACACAGTACCAGCCAGGCCCAGGTCTGGTGCACAGGCTGTGCCTGATCAGGTTTTGAACCTGTGACTCGAGAAAGAGCCCTATGTACTAAAGTCCATGTGTTTTTCTCAGAGTGCCAACATGAGTTGTTTGGTCTTAGGCAAGTTCTTCCATTCACTGTCAAGCTATTCCACCCTATCTCTCAAGGTCCCTATTCAAAGGGCTATTATAGAGTCGCTTTAGACACTTTCCTTGGGTTCCCATTGTTTTGACATGTTAAGTGAGCACTTTGCCAAACGCCTGTGTTTTCTCTCCGCTCTTTCCCTCACTCTTTCCTGGTATCAGAAAACTTGGGGACGTTAAAACAATCACTCCCTCCAAGCCTTTAACCGTGTCCTGTGAGTGATTCAAACATGGCTTTCCATGTTCCTGAAAAAGGGGGAACCCTTCTGACACGAGTGGCCTTTAACGCTGTGACAGCCGGCCCTTTGAGACGGTCGAATCAGAAACGAAGTCACCACTGCTCTTCCAGTTCACATACATCTGCCTGTAAAAACAACAGGAGGAGATGATGGCGATGTGTCAACCAAGTTAAAATATTGTGTTTTAGAATAAAATACACAACGTATCTCTGCTCATCACTTGGACTCATCACTTGGACTCATCACTTGGACGCGCATGCTTTCCCCATAGTCTGGTTCGAAACCCAATTTCAAATTGGATGACCGATTCCAAACAAATGACATTACATTTCTTTGAATGTTGTCATTCCTTTCAACTCAATACAATCACTTCAATAAGACTTTATTCATAAATTTCTCTCTTTCAGATCCTACCTGGACATGCTGAAGGTGATCATGTTCAGCTACCTCTTCTGGTTCGTGCTCACCATCATCTTCATCACAGGCACCACGCGTATCTCCATCTTCTGTATGGGCTACCTGGTGGCCTGCTTCTACTTCCTGCTCTTTGGAGGTGACCTGCTGCTCAAGCCAATCAAAAGTATCCTGCACTACTGGGACTTCCTGATTGCCTACAACGTGTTTGTGATCACCATGAAGAACATACTCTCGGTAAGTGTTGGCAACACTATATACAGGGTTTGTTGAATACTGGGATTACTGGGAATTCGGAAACTCAGTTTGGGCGGTCATCTTGGCACTAAACGTTGTAGTAATACAATGTAGTTTACAAATGTTATTGTTGTGGGTTTTTGGAGCCAAAAGGGAAGCTAGTTTTCCGAAGTCTGGCTCTGGGCGCAGTATGGTGTCACATACCTGCCTAATAATAGATACAAATACTGATACTACTCCAAATCAAAACAAAACAATTCTGCTGTCCTGAAACAAGGGCTGGGATTCAATCCGATCGCACTTCGTCAACAATGAGGCTTTTAAAGGCAATGTTCCCGTGTTCGCAGAGATTGCATTAACGGTAAACACTGCAGATCAATTGTGGACAGATAGGTCAGATAAGTTCGGCCGACCAGATAGGACAAGTTCAGCTGATCAGACCTCTGCAACAGCATACACTAATCTAGATATTGGGATGTGTTTGGCTACCGTTGTGTCCTGTTTTAGCTGACTGTGGTTTGTCCTCTCGGTCCTCAGATACTAGCCTGTGGGTACATAAAAGTCCTGGTCACCGATCACTGTTGGCTCATTCAGCTCTTCAGCTTGGCCTGCACTATAAAGGGCTATTCTAAGCGTAAGTGACCCAACTACCAATGTAAAGCAGAATGCCTTTGGAAACTCACTTTCTCTGTGTTGATATTTGATATTTAACACTCGCTTGAAAGGATTTTCAAAAACATTATTCATTTACATTTTCAGAAATGCTCGATGATAATTCCATCGGAAGGGGGTGGGGACTGTACAGTTTTTTTGGAGTTGAGGAGAAAAGTTTTATTTTACTTCGAAATATAAAGAATCTAAATATTAAATGAATACATATTTGATGATTATGTTTTTGAAATCATTGCAGCTGAGCAGCAGACCAACAAGCAGTGTGAGTTGCCTAGCGATGAGGCAGGAATCATCTGGGATAGCATCTGTTTTGCCTTCCTTTTGCTACAGCGACGCGTTTTCATGAGCTACTACTTCCTGCACGTGGTCGCCGACATCCGCTCCTCACAGATCCTCGCCTCCAGGTAAACTTTACTATCGTTTGGTTTAACCTCGTCTACTATCCAGCTCTCTCTCAATTGAGCCTGGGGATATGACCATCACATTAAAAAAAAGGAAACGTTTACTGTTTATTAAATCAAATTATTTGTCAATTTATATGAAAAGTATTGTGTTTGTTGTGTTAGAGGGGCTGAGCTGTTCCAGGCAACCATAGTGAAAGCTGTCAAAGCCAGGATCGAAGTGGAGAAGAAGTCTATGGACCTACTGAAGAGACAGTAAGCGCATTTTCTACACAGATATAATATACACACATTACACATACAGTGCCCTCGGAAAGTATTCAGACCCGCCTAATACTTTTTCCACATTTTGTTACATTACAGCCTTATTTTAAAATGTATTAAATAGTTTTTTCCCCTCATCAATCTACACACAATACCCCATGGTGACGAAGCAAAACAGGTTAAAAAAATTAAAATAATGAAATATGCCATTTACATAAGTATTCAGACCCTTTACAAAGTACTTTGTTGAAGCACCTTTGGCAGCAATTACAGCCTCAAGTCTTCTTGGGTATGACACTATAAGCTTGGCACACCTGTATTTGGGACACCAAGCCAAACACTAACCCCTATTACTGCCCCATCCACACCCTACACAGAATTACCATAACCTTGTCAAAGAGATTTCACTGCAAGCCCACAGACAATTAATTGATTCATTGTCAATATACAGTGGTCAGAGCCTATTGGTCATTTGTGATTGTTTCTATCTCGGTGTCCAATCAGAATGGACCGCATCAAGAGTCGGCAGCAGAAGTTCAAGAGAGGCAAGGAGAGGATGTTAAGCTTGGTGCAGGAAAGCGGAGACTTCAAAGACGAGGAGGAGGAGGAGGAAGGTGGGACATCTAGTGGGCTTCTTGGCTTTGACTAACGAGTGCACTGACAGCCATGTTTGAATTATCTTGTATGTAGGCCTATACAGCTTGGTATTGATTGAACGATACGTCTGTTTGTAGACATTCATCACAGTCCCACAACAATTACATATACAGACACATTCCATTCATGTCATCAAGTACTTTTAAAGCAAAAAATGTTTTGTTTTTCAGATAAAGAGAAGAGCAGGGGGAAGACAAAGAAGCAGTGGTGGAGGCCGTGGGTGGACCATGCATCCAGTGAGTGACCTTCGACCTTTCTATTTGATATTTGAAGCAATTCAGCTTTCAATATTCCAATTCAGTAAGATACTGTGACTGTAGTTACAGTTGAAGTCGGAAGTTTACATACACTTAGGTTGAAGTCATTTTTCAACCACTCCACAGATTTCATGTTAACAATCTATAGTTTTGGCAAGTCTGTTAGGACATCTACTTTGACTCAAGTAATTCTTCCAACAATTGTTTACAGATTAGTTCACTTATAATTCACTATATCACAATTCCAGTTGGTCAGAAGTTTACATACACTAAGTTGACTGTGTCTTTAAACAGCTTGGAAAATTCCAGAAAATTATGTCATGGCTTTAGAAGCTTCTTATAGGCTAATTGACATAATTTGAGTCAATTGGAGGTGTACCTGTGGATGTATTTCAAGGCCTACCTTCAAAGTCAGTGCCTCTTTGCTCGACAACATGGGAAAATCTAAAGAAATCAGCCAAGACCTAAGAACAAAAAATGGTAGACCTCCACAAGTCTGGAATTTGATACCTTCAGGCAATTTCCAAACGCCTGAAGGTATCACGTTCATCTGTACAAACAATAGTACACAAGTATGAACACCATGGGACCACGCAGCCGTCATACCGCTCAGGAAGGAGATGCGTTCTGTCTCCTAGAGATGAACGTACTTTGGTGCAAAAAGTGCAAATCAATCCCAGAACAACAGCAAAGGACCATGTGAAAATGCTGGAGGAAACAGGTACAAAAGTATCTACAGTTGAAGTCTGAAGTTTACATGCACTTAGGTTGAAGTCATTAAAACTCATTTTTCAACCACTCCACAGATTTCATGTTAACAAACTATAGTTTTGGCAAGTCGGTTAGGACATCTACTTTGTACATGACACAAGTAATTCTTCCAGCAATTGTTTACAGACAGATTATTTCACTTATAATTCACTATATCACAATTCCAGTGGGTCAGAAGTTCAGGAAGGAGATGCGTTCAGTCTCCTAGAACGTACTTTGGTGCGAAGAGTGCAAATCAATCCCAGAACAACAGCAAAGGACCTTGTGAAGATGCTGGAGGAAATGGGTACAAAATTATCTATATCCACAGTAAAACGAGTCCTATATCGACATAACCTGAAAGGCCGCTCAGCAAGGAAGAAGCCACTGCTCCAAAACCGCCATAAAAATGCCAGTTTTGGTTTTGCAACTGCACATGGGGACAAAGATCATACTTTTTGGAGAAATGTCTTCTGGTCTGATGAAACAAAAATAGAACTGTTTGGCCATAATGACCGTCGTTATGTTTGGAGGAAAAAGGGGGAGGCTTGCGAGCCGAAGAACACCATCCCAACCGTGAAGCACAGGGGTGGCAGCATCATATTGTTGGGGTGCTTTGCTGCAGGAGGGGGCTGGTGCACTTCACAAAATAGATGGCATCATGAGGAAGGAAAATTATGTGGATATATTGAAGCAACATCTCAAGACATCAGTCAGGAAGTTAAAGCTTGGTCACAAATGGGTCTTCCAAATGGACAATGACCCCAAGCATACTTCCAAAGTTGTGGCAAAATGGCTTAAGGACAACAAAGTCAAGGTATTGGAGTGGCCATCACAAAGCCCTGACCTCAATCCTATAGAAGAACTGAAAATGCGTGTGCGAGCAAGGAGGACTACAAACCTGACTCAGTTACACCAGTTCTGTCAGGAGGAATGTGCCACAATTCACCCAACTTATTGTGGGAAGCTTATGGAAGGCTACCTGAAACGTTTGACCCAAGTTAAACAATTTAAAGGCAGTGCTACCAAATACTAATTGAGTGTATGTAAACCTCTGACCCACTGGGAATGTGATGAAAGAATGAAAGCTGAAATAAATCATTCACTCTACTATTATTCTGACATTTCACATTCTTAAAATAAAGTGGTGATCCTAACTGACCTAAGACAGGGAATTTACTAGGATTAAATGTCAGGAATTGTGAAAACTGAGTTGAAATGTATTTGGCTAAGGTGTATGTAAACTTCCAACTTCAACTATACATGTAAACAAGTTAGGCACACTCTTAGAAAAAGGGTTCCAAAAGGGTTCTACGGCTGTCCCCATAGGAGAACCATTTTTGGTTCCACATAGAACCCTCTTTGGAAAGGGTCTTACATGTAACCCAAATGGGTTCTACCTGAAACCAACCTACCTGGTTCTTCAAAGGGTTGAATGCGTTATTGACACGCAAGAATATCATATCTGATTTCAGTTTGCCATTACATTCAAATATGTGTGTACAATGTAATCCACAGGTGGACTAGTGTAAGTAGGTAACCTTTAACCTTGTCTTTCACTCCCGTCTCAGTGGTGAGAAGTGGTAACTATTACCTGTTTGAGACTGACAGTGAAGAAGAGGAGGAAGAGGAGGATAAAAAGGAGGAAGAGCCACCCAAGAAGTCTGCATTTCAGGTACACTCATAAATAGGAAATTACCCCTTTACCACTGTCCTGCATTGAGAATATATAATTTTCTCCAGCAACACCAGTTGGATTGTTTTGCTTTCTTAATCAGTTATTTAAAAGGGACTGCTTGTTTTCTATTTCAGTTTGGACCGATTTCTATTATGTAGTTGTTACAACAGACAAGTAACAAGTCGTTCTTTGCTAATTCCCTGATTTTGTTTGCTCTTTTCGAACTTAAGTTTTCTTTCTTTTTATGTACTAACTGCTAACATCCTTTGTCATCAGTTGTGTTTCTTTGGCCTTTATTTACGACAAATGTTATGTTCTCTAATTCTCACCCCTGCTTTGTCCTCCCTTTGTAGAGAGCAATCCGAAAGTTTGTCTCTGCCTTGTTGGCTTTACCAAAGTCTATCATTAAGCTGCCCAAAACTGCTCTGCAGTATATAATGAGGGCAGCCAAGGTACTCTCAATACTAAGTCTCCATCTTGCATTTCCCTTTTGTATGCTGTGTGTATACTCTTTCCCTGTTGAGCACTCCAGTCCAAGCCGCTTTCTCACGATGTTACATGCATTTTCCACTCTCACTCCAAAAGATCACCACAATGTCAATAAAGTTCTGTTCAAAGACCACGGCCCTATCTCCATTTCACAAGATGCTGCTGAGACATGTCAAAATGGCCACCGCTGATGATGCATGCAGTGGAAATGCAGTGAACTGTTGCTTTGGGAGAGAGATATGCATGTGTGGTGGTGGCTTTTCTTCCAGGGTAATTCCCTGTAGGGATTGGTCTGTGTCTCAAACAGGGTTGGGGTCAATTCCATTTCATTTGGGTCAATTTCAGGAAGTAAACTGAAATGTACTGAACAAAAATGGAACTGACTCCAACCCTGGTCTCAAACGAGTACTTGTCGGTGGTGTTCATCTTGAGGGGTGCTTTATTCCATTGTAAATCCCTTGTTTGTCCCATTGACATAAACACATGCCCTTACATCCCATTTCATTGGATCAAAACACCCCCTGAAACTGTGTCGTGTACTTTGTCAATGGCTCTTACCTGTGATTTACTGGTTGGTTGACTAGATTATATTCTCTTTAGCTGCCTAATCCTGACACATTTCCTACACATCTCAACTCTTCTGTTTTGAGTGTGTGAACTTAATTTGAGTCCCATTGCTTTTGATTAAACACTTGCACACCAATGGCAAGTTTGTCAACATACATGAACCAGACGCATTAAGATCAAATCTCTTAAAGGTTGTTCAGTATGTAGTGGGGTGCGTGTCACAATTAAGCAGCCAATCATCCTTTCAACAGTATCTCTGGGCACATTGTGTTTGACGTTTATTTTCCCCACAGTTTGTGTACCATGCCTGGATCACCGACTCCAAGACGGCCATGAAGGAGCGCAGCAAGGAGAAACGCCGCTTCTGGAAGAAATACACTGAAGCGAGTAGCAGCAAGCCAAGGAAAGAGGACCTGAGGGAAGGTATGCAGGAGGACCCAAGTTCTCATTCAAAGCAGATGACTGCTTTCAGTCTCCTCCGTTTCCAACCTTAGCCTGGTTTAACCAGACTAAACACTGCACAAATGTGAAAGATTGGTGAGTGCAGCATTCAGTTTGGTTAAACCAGGCTAATCCCACCCAGTGTAGGAGATTTAATATGCTAGCAGTTCCTCTAGGAAACGAGCCCCTGCCTTCCAATGCATACCATCATCTTACACCATCCATCTGTCCGTCACTTGTTGTGTTACAGTACACTCTTAGAAAAAAAGGTGCTATCTAGAATCTTTTTGATTCCAGGTAGAACCCTTTTGGGTTCCATGTAGATGTTGTACTCTACCTGCAACCAAAAAGGGTTCTCCTATGGGGGCACCTGAAAAACCTTTTGGAACCTTTTTTCTAAGAGTGTACGTTTCACCCCCTCAAGTTTTCTCACAGCCTCCGTTATAGGCTCTAGACTACTCATGAATGGGCATTTTGTGCCCTTTTATTCAGAGTTCAAGAGCACCTACTTAACGATTTGCTACAGCCCTAATGGGAGCCATGCTGTGTCCAGTCCACAGTCCCGCCAAGTCCTACCCTCCCTCCTTCCCACAGCTCCAGTCAAGGCCAAGGCATTCCTGGGTCTGAAATATAGGATGCCATGTTGAATTAGATATGGTCAATTCATCCCATATGACGGCTAGAATAACTGTGGATGTGGCTGGTATACAGTACGGTCTCTCAGTTTAGCCACATCGTTTTACATGACGTTTGGGAGGGGACCAAATGTCTTGGATAGGCTATTTACATAGAGAACAACTTGTTCTGCAAAACAAAAGTACCCTTTCAAACAATTGGATGTCAATGGAGCATCCTTTGTTTGGAAGGGTACTTTTGGGTTGCAGTTTTGTGACTTTATGGCAATTTGTTATGAATTAGTTGAAACATTCTTCTCTTTGCTATCCAGCCGTTCATGTTGCTATTGAAGTGGAGGATCAGGAGGAGATGGAGGAGAAGAAAGATGGAGCAGGTAGGTGCCATTCAAAGCAGGGTTGGGATACATTCTATTTCATTTCAGTCACTTTCAGGATATGAAATTGGAAATGGAATTTCAGTTTACTTAGGTTCCTTGATCCCAACCCTGTTTGATATCTCAAGCCAACCCATGGCACATGGCCCTCTGAATCAATGAAGTTACAATTATACTGTAAGTCACAAAGAATAAAGACTGATGTGGACTTGGCTGTTAAAAGACGTGTGTTGTCTTCCTCCCTGTCCACAGACAACATCCTGAAGCGATTCTTCAACATCGTCAAGTTCTCCTGGGTGTTATTCATGGCCGTGTTGGACAGTTTCACAGCCTGGATCAACTCGATGTGTCAGGAACACCTGGACATCTCCACCGTGCTGCGCATTGAGCGCTGCATGCTCACGCACGAGGTCAAAAAGGCAAGGTCACGGCCAGGGGGTTTAGACTATTTCAAGTATTTATTTTGTGATGCTTATTGTATTATAAGGCATATTACCTGATACCTCAGGAATCTAGCTTTTTGAAGATTGCCTGTGAATAAGTGTCTCTTTCTAGCAACAAAACCATTTGGTCCCACTTAACATTGCATAATTACTTACCATTCCATATTGTAGTGAAACCATGGTAATTATTTCTAGTACCTATTTCTAGTAATAGCATAGTCATAACATTGGAATGACCTAATTCCAATATTATTATGTTGTTATTAAAGGCTATGTAATATGAAGTGGGTGTAGAACAAACAATTCTAACAGCCATTCTTGGTTGTAATGTTCCAGGGGAACAAGCCTTCGCGGGAGAGCATCCACGTGTACTACCGCAAGCAGATGTGCAAGGCTGCGTCCATTGAGTCTGGCCTGGAGAGAACCGAGGAGGAGACGTGCCAAGACTGCATCCCCCACAAGGCCGAGCGCCAGAGCTGTGCCTATCTGGAGAGCCAAGACTCTATGGTGTCTCATGACAGCCTGTCCAGGTAAGGGAATGGAGGAAAATACACTTTTTATTACAGTAATATTACCACTTGATTATATAAATATTCATACTTATAAGAAATTATTAAATTGATTCACCTCTTGTCATCATTAAAGTACATCAAGCAGAGGAAATCCTTTTCAATATGATTTATAATATCCTGGTGATAGCTGAGGAATCAGTAGACAAGGTTGTTCAGCTGCTTATTGATACTCCAAGGATATTACAGTAAACACACACTGCTTATTATCATTCAGTTATAATACTCAAAACATCAAGGGAGACTAAATAAAAGACTCCAAACGGACTCTAGAATCAGGTGCAAGATATTGGCTGTTTTTGAAAGATGGCATGCTGTGCAGATGACTGTAGCACTCTTTTCAGAGATCAGATTGGAACATTGCGGGTGGAACAGATAATTGAATGATTTATTTGCATTCCATCCATGTGTAATAAAACCCAAGCCTGGTGAAGTGAGCCAAGTATTTCTCAAGTTATCCCATCTCAGCACGGCCACCATTACGTGAAAAACACTTACATTACATTACCATTTGACAGAATAATTATTCAATATTCAGTGGTTATGTTTTGGGGTTGTGTTGACATTATGCTGCTTGTTGGTACACAGGTTGTCTGTTTTAGTCATAGCTTGTTATTTATTTGAGACTGAGGAGTGCCAGGCTCCTGGTATATGATGGAGTGTTTATGAAGGGTTTAAAACCAGCCTGGCAGCTAGAAATAGAACAGCTCTGTTCTGGGTGCACTAGTGCCCACGGGGCATTCTGTTCTCTGTCTAGACTCTGGCCTGACACGCACTCACACGCACGCAGTCACACGCACTCACACTGACATACACACAGGCAAGCAGACTGACACAGAGAAATTAAGGCGTACACAGATAAAAACGCAAATACCATAGGCGCATGCACACACACACACACACACACACACACACACACACACACACTGTATGAGGTTATGCATGGTCCATAGTCTGTTTAGACCACTACACAAACTCCATCTGTCTGTCTGTGTGTGTTTCTCCAGTGCGTACACAGAGAACACCCTGCTCTGCTCCTGTCACTCCACACTGGACCACACTGAATTGGGTCCTGACAGCGTCCAGATGCCCAGGACCAGCGAGCGTGCCCATCCTAAACTCTGCAAGATGGAAGGCCTGGACCTAGAGTCCTCCTCCTCCTCAGCCGACAGCAGAAGCAGCCAGGCCTGGTAGGAAACTACAAACACACAACTCCTCCTTCTACACGTCTCCTCTCTCATCCCTCACTCTCTCCACTTTTCTCCCTTCATCCTTCACTCTCTACACTTCTGTCCCATCAATCGGCGGTCTTCTCTTCCCTCACCCCACACTCTCATCTTTGTCACTTTGTCTTTTGTTGTCTATTCACCATTCGTGTCACTAACCGTGATGTATTACCTTAATCTAAAAAGCTAGCGGTACTAGTGGGTCTCATATGGGTAAACCACTGTAAGCCTCGTCCCTGTTTGAAGAGTGTTTCCCAGGGCCACTCTCTCCCTCCCTCTGAATCCAAGGCTTATATTGGCAAGTCCTATTCTTGTCATCAAATCCACTTCCTGGCTACTGGACTATGATGCTAAAGCTGCCCTTTTCTCTTAGCGCTGTTCAAACATGTCATCTGCGACTGTATTCTAAACTGTAAAGGGCTGTTAGTCAGCGCAGGTGTCACATTCTATTGAGGATGAGGAGAGAAAAAAAAGGAGTATACATGAGGCAGGTGATTGTGTACTGCTGTGGGTGGTTACCATGGCGACACCCTGATACAGTGCTGATGGACAGCCTTTGTATCCAGTGTATAAGTCCGTCACGACCCCCCTCCCCCCTCTCTGTTGAACAAACGCTATTTCTGTGTCATTTCATTATATTGAGTTAATTAGGTTATACAATGAATAGTTCCTGTCCTGGATGCTGATTGGCTGATACCTTGTTCCATATTTATTTCATGATAAACCATGGCAAATACGTGTTTTACTGTTCTATCTGAATTATCACTACACATCCAAACGAATATTTCCACTTTACTTCCTCTCTATGGCCATCCAGGCAATTCATACATTTCATCTGCATGGGGCTCCCAAGTAGCGCAGTGGTCTAAGACACTGCATCTCAGTGCTAGAGGCGTCACTACAGACAACCTGGTTTGAATCCAGACTGTATCACAACCGGCCGTAATTGGGAGTCCCATAGAGCGTCAATTGGCCAAGCGTCGTCTGAGTTTGGCCGGTGTAGGCTGTCATTGTAAATAAGAATTTGTTCTTAACTGACTTGCCTAGTTAAATAAAGGTTGAATAAAAAAATAAATACAAATTACACAGTATGCAGATTACTGACTAGTAATCCTGGAATTTACACCGGTTAAATACTGCCAACTGGTGGATAGATGAGTTCCTGAACATAACCACTCCATTCTCTTGCCTTTCTCTCCCCACTAGTGAGCACACCCAGTGCACAGCCACCTGCTCCCGCCAGGGGACCACCGACACCATCAAAGAGACAGGCCAGGACCTCCCGGACCCCTACACCCATACTCCATCCACCTCCACCTCTATGGGACTGTACCTGGACAATGAGGGGGGTCTTCTCTCCAGGTCCAGGGGTATGGACTGGGAAAGCCCGGACAGCGTCCTAGAGGCCGAACGGGGAGAATGGGGGAGGGGTACCACCCCCACAGACACAGACATCCCCCCCTCATACAGCAGGGCCACGGGCCTGGACAGGGAGGGGGCCGAGCCGGTCTCATCCAGTAGGACACATCATGAGAAGAGTCTAGTTGTGGTGACACCTGATGAGAAGTCTGATTTTCTGTCGGGCGTCACGAGCACCACGTTTCCCTCGCTCACCCACGAGCTGACGGCCAGTGATCTGCTACGCAACAGGTGTTGTATTTAGTCACAGCTAGTCTTGTGTTGCCAATTGCATTACCAAATATTGTTAATCGCTTGGCTATCAGAAAGCTGGAAATCGAGGTTCAGATTATTATTATTTGACAATTCCAAAGGCTTTAGGTGAGCTGCCCTCAACACAAACATTTTTAGAGTCCACCTTCATAGACCCTCGCTCTCTCGCACTCTCTCTCTCCATCAGGATGTTCTACGACGAGGAGCTGGAGGACTCTGAGCGTTTCTACGGCAGCCAGCCGGCGCTGCTCCAGCTGCTCTATGCCCTCTACAACATGCTGGTGGCACACTCAGAGATGGTGTGTTTCCTGGTCATCATCCTCAACCACATGATCTCAGCGTCCGTGGCCACGCTCGTCATGCCCATCCTCATCTTCCTCTGGGCCATGCTGTCTGTCCCCAGGCCCAGCAAACGCTTCTGGATGACCGCTATTGTCTACACAGAGGTATTAACACACAGAAGCACTTAGTCAGGTTCTTATCAATGTAAATTAATTATGGTGAACTATCCCTTTAATATTTTCAATTGCACATTTTCATAAATATATTAGTTTTTTTCTTGCATTGTCAAATGTCGCATTTTGATTTATCCAGCTATGAAAAATGCAATTATTGATAGAACACGTTCAGGGTGGAAATAATGCTATTTTATGATTATATAAACTGAATTCTACTACACTATACTTGATTAATAGTGTTTATAGAAAATGTTGATATGTTATGAGTGAAGCATCTATATATTTAGTATCTTTTCCCCCTTCTCTCTATCCCACCAGGTCACCATCGTGATCAAGTACTTCTTCCAGTTTGGTTTCTTCCCCTTCAACCAGAACATTGAGCTGGACAAGTCCAAACCCTTCCACCCTCCCAACATCATCGGTGTGGAGAAGAGGGAGGGATATGTACACTATGACCTGGTTCAGCTGCTAGCTCTGTTCTTCCACCGATCTATTCTCAAGGTGCCCACTAAGTCTTTAGCTACATGTTTATTCCTTTAAGGGAATTTTTAAAAAATCGGTATAAAAAATAAAAGTGGACTACCCCTTTAACTACATTGTTAATTGTTACTGATTACCTTTATTGATACAAGGTTATATTTAGCGCACTGATGTGATAACCATTCTATTCCTTGGTGGTGACTTCCAGTGTCATGGGCTGTGGGATGAGGACGACCCCAGGGAACGAGGGGGGGTAACCTCTAAGCAGCACCACCATGACAGGGAGAAGAGGTCCAGCTCCAGGCGTGTGGAGAAGCAGGCCTCGGGGGGAAGTAACTCCCTGCTGGAATCGGTACGCGCCCGCTTCCCCCGCCGCTTCCACTCCCTGTCCACCTCCACCCAGCTGAGCCGCAAGAGCTCCAGCTCCGTTTCCCACCTCTCCCAGCGCACCCTGCGCTCCGGACACTCCAGAGGAGGTGAGGTCACACTGGCTCCTAAGTGCTGAAGAATAACTCTCTTATTGGGCTCATTTGGGGGAAATGTCTAGACTTTTAATTATGTAATTTGTGAGGCCCATGTCTTCCAAACCTCACCAAACCTGGTCACTCCACAGACAGTGTGAGCTCAAGGCAGAGCCTGCGGAGAGGTGACAGTGTGAGCTCAAGGCAGAGCCTGCGGAGAGGTGACAGTGTGCGGAGTGTCCAGCAGAGGAGCAAGAAGGAGAGGATCCTGGAGAAACTCAGAGAGCAGCTCATCAAAGCCAAGAGCTTCATTGTCAAGAAGTAGGTGGTCTGGATGTCATGTTTGAATATTGACTTGAAGGTGCCATATTATACTGTTATTAGGCTACTAACTGGCAATATTCTGTCATTTTTCAGGATAATAAATTGTTAATAGAAACAACTTTACCTGTTCATAAAGGTATTTTGTTTACATGAACAGATAATTGCCTGTTCATAAAGGTATTTTGCCCATTCTCTGTTCAGAACTCTGGAGATGTACATCCCCATCCGTCAGTTCTTTTACAACCTGATCCACCCAGAGTACAGTGCTGTGACAGACGTCTATGTGCTCATGTTTCTGGCCGACACTGTGGACTTTATCATCATAGTCTTCGGCTTCTGGGCTTTTGGGGTAAGTTTGATATATACAGTGCCTTCGGAAAGTATTCAGACCCATTGACCTTTTCCACGTTTTATTGCGATACAGCTTTATTCTATTCTTTGCTATGAGACTCGAAATTGAGCTCAGGTGCATCCTGTTTCCATTGACCATCCTTGAGTTTCTACAATTTGATTGTAGTCCACCTGTGGTAAATTCAATTGGTTGGACATAATTTGGAAAGGCACACACCTGTCTATAAAAGGTCCCACAGTTGACATTGCATGTCAGAGCAAAAGGTCGAAGGAATTATCCGTAGAGCGCCGAGACAGGATTGTGTTGAGGCCCAGATCTGAGGAAGGGTACCAAAACATTTCTGCAGTATTGAAGGTCCCCAACATTCTTAAATGGAAGAAGTTTGGAACCACGAAGACTATTCCTAGAGATGGCCGCCTGGCCAAACTGAGCAATCGGGGGAGAAGGGCCTTGGTCAGGGAGGTGACCAAGAACCCAATGGTCACTCTGGCAGAGCTCTAGAGTTCCTCTGTGGAGATGGGAGAACCTTCCAGAAGGACATCCATCTCTGCAGCACTCCACCAAATCAGGCCTTTATGGTAGAGTGGCCAGACGGAAGCCACTCCTCAAAAAAAGGCACATGACAGCCTGCTTGGAGATTGCCAAAAGGCACCTAAAGACTCTCTGTTCAGCGAAAGGGACTGGGAGACTAATCAGGATCAAGGCAAAGATGAACGGAGCAAAGTACCGAGACCTGCTCCAGAACTCTCAGGACCTCAGACTAGGGTGAAGGTTCACCTTCCAACAGGACAACAACCCTAAGAACACAGCCAAGACAACGTAAGAGTGGCTTCGGGACAAGTCTCTGAATGTCCTTGAGTGGCCCAGGAGGAGCCCAGACTTAAACCTGAACGAACATCTCTGGAGAGACCTGAAAATAGGTATGCAACAACGCTCCCCATGCAACCTGACAGAGCTTGAGAGGATCTGCAGAGAAGAATGGGAGAAACTCCCCAAATACAGGTGTGCCAAGCTTGTAGCGTCATACCAAAGAAGACTTGAGGCTGTAATTGCTGCCAAAGGTGCTTCAACAAAGTACTGAGTAAAGAGTCTGAATACTTATGTAAATGTATATTTAAGTTTTTTATATTTTATAAATTCACAAAAATGACAACTGTTTTTGCTTTATCCTTATGGGATATTGTGTGTAGATTGATGAGGGGGGAAAAACAATTGAATCAATATGTAACCTAACAATGTGGAAGTCAAGGGGTCTGAATACTTTTTGACAGCACTGTAAGTGCTCAAATTCTAGTAGAAACTGTCCTTATTCACTGTGTTTGTGATTTGAAACCCAGTGTAATTCATTTCCATTTTCCCTAAATGACCAAAAACACTTTTGAACTTGAAACATGTTTTATTTTTATTTAATTTAACCTTCATTTAACTAAGCAAGTCAGTTAGGAACAAATTATTATTATTATTATTATTTACAATGACAGCCATAGTAGTACGGCACCCCTGGAGCAAATTAGGGTTAAGTGCCTTGCTCAAGGACACATCAACAGGTTGTCAGCTCGGGGATTCAATCCAGCAACCTTCCGGTTAATGGCCCAACGCTCTGACCACTAGGCTACCTGCCACCCACATTGAAGAAAACAAAATCTTTTCAAATGAATAACATGACTTCCTGTCCCCCATAGAAACACTCTGCCGCGGCTGACATCACATCCTCTCTGTCGGAGGACCAGGTTCCCGAGGCCTTCCTGGTGATGGTACTGATCCAGTTTGGCACCATGATCATCGACCGAGCCCTCTACCTCCGCAAGACTGTCATGGGAAAAGTAATCTTCCAGGTCATCCTGGTGTTTGGTATCCACTTCTGGATGTTCTTCATCCTGCCTGGAGTCACAGAAAGGTAAGAATATGGAGAAATAACATGAACATTTAGTAATTTAATCATATAGTCATAACCAGCTCCCTCTTTCTTTTAAATACTGTATATTGCTTACTAAATAGTTGCAACATTAGTAAGTAACGCATATCGGTGAATGTTTTCAAGTTACTTTGAAAATGCTTATTAACATTGTTTCCATTTTAATCACCAGACGGTTCAGTAAGAACACAGTGGCCCAGCTGTGGTACTTTGTCAAGTGCATCTACTTTGGCCTGTCGGCCTATCAGATCCGCTGTGGCTACCCCACCCGCGTCCTGGGCAACTTCCTCACCAAGAGTTACAACTACCTCAACCTATTCCTCTTCCAAGGGTGAGTGCTCTGAAGACTAGTGTAACTACAATCACAAAACAACATAATCATGAATTTCAAAAAAAAAGTATGAGACTAATTTCATCAGTGATGGCACATACTTCCAATGCCTGCCTGCCATAAGCTGGTTCATAATCTATATTGACGGTCCTAATGTTATCCTAAACCTTTCCTAAATATTCCTGATCTCCAGGTTCCGCCTCGTCCCGTTCCTGACAGAGCTGCGAGCGGTGATGGACTGGGTGTGGACGGACACCACCCTCAGCTTGTCCAGCTGGATCTGTGTAGAGGACATCTACGCCCACATCTTTGTTCTCAAGTGCTGGAGGATGTCAGAGAAGGTGAGGGACCATGGCCCGCTGTGTTAGTTCTCTAGGACCTCCCTATCCATCTCTGAATGCGGCTTAGAGGGGAAGAAGATGGTGTGTTGTCAGAAAGGCTATGTAGAAATTAGATACAGCAGGTTTTAGTTTTTTTGTTAGTACTTTTATTTTATTATTTTATGAGGTGAAGCACTTTGTTACTTGCATTGAAAAGCACTATAAAAATAAAGGCACCAATTACGCCAAAAGTTAACAAATGTTCATAAAAACTGTAACTAAACTTGATCATTTATTTCCCTGAACAATGAGTTCTATTCAGAGGCCTAATCCTGTATGTGTGTTGTTTACCAGAGGTACCCCCAGCCTCGCGGGCAGAAGAAGAAGAAGGTGGTGAAGTATGGGATGGGAGGTTTGATCGTCATGCTCCTCATCTGCATCGTTTGGTTCCCCCTGCTCTTCATGTCGCTGGTCAAGTCCGTGGCCGGGGTGGTCAACAAACCTCTGGATGTATCGGTCACCATCACCCTGGGAGGCTTTCAGGTATGGAAACTGTGTCAAAGGCAGGTTTGGGTGAAATTCCATTTATATTCAGTGGAATTTCTGTTTACTTAATGAATTTACTGAATTTAAAAGGATTTCACACCAACCCTGGTTGACAGTATCAGTTCTTTATTGCCATTTTGTTAATTTTAGAATTTTTACATTACTATCTGATTTTAGTATCTTAATGTTGGTATTTCTTCCTTTAGCCCATCTTCACTATGAGTGCTCAGCAAAACCAACTGAAGGACATCAGCAAAGCAAACTTTGCAGACTTCAGGAACTCGTACAACTACATTCCAGTAACAAAACCACCCATTTTACAGCTTGCTTTCTGAATCATAATTTTAGGCCAGATTTCTCAAGATTTTCAAATATCTTTTGATGCTATAGCTCTGAATGCTATTACATTCTGGTTTGCCATAATTAAGGCCTTTCTCCTCCCACTTACCAGGGACTTGCACATTTAAGTATTGTGTGTCTTAATATTTCCATACTTCTATCCATTCAGTCAGCGATGCAGTTCTTGGAGGCGTACACGTCAGAGGATGTGACTGTGGCGGAGCTGGAGGGCAGTTCCAACTCCCTGTGGACCATCAGCCCCCCAAGCAGGAAGAACCTCATGGATGTTCTCAGCAAGGAGGAATACTTCCCTGTCACCATGTCCTGGACCATCCATAGGTAAGAAAACCAGGACCCTGTTCATTAGGCATCAAAAGGGAAGAAAACAGATTGAAACAGTCCAATAAGATACACTTATTTTCATTAGCGTTGCAAAACGCTTTAAACCGTTTTCCGTTGCGTGCCCCAATGAACACTACGCTGGACGAACCAGTACTCTAATGCACACATGTATGGAAACATACTCACTGAGTGAGAACCAAACCTAGGGCTCTATTTAATCTGCATCGCGGAAGTTCAGCTTTACAGCGTGATTGAAATTTAAAGGCAATGTTCCTGCTTTAGCGGAGGCTGCATTCACGGTTAACACTGCATATGTCCGCTCAATCGGAAATTACCTTTTACATTTATATTGCGCTTCAGCTTTAATGATTGAATAGAGCCACTATACACACTTCCTATAAACTCAAAAGGATTTTGAACTGTAATTTGGTCAAAGTACTTTGTAACTACAGTGTTGTGTAAATCCAAATAGGTTACATAGTACTTTGTTGAGATATCTGCCCAGTTACAGTGTTTGTGAGTGCACAAAGTAATATGTGTGGGAAAGAATGTGTGGTGTACTATTTTTGACTTGCAAAATATCTATTGTATATAATTGCGATTTTTCTCTCTTCAACAGGAATTTCAGTCTTGGAGCCAAAGCTGAAGTTGCGACAGATAAACATGTAACATACCTTGATATGACAACGCGACAAGAGTTAGTAGAGCTACTGAATGGGACCAGAAACCAGGCTGTGTAAGTACCCTACACTAAAGGGAAACCGACTACGACTTTTCAGGCTTAATTAAGCCTTTATAACCCCTTTATAAGGTCTTTATAGATGCTTCATAAATCATTCATAATTAAAGTGATTCTCCAGAACTTTGTATAATTTCAGACAGTACTTTTTTTTAAAGTGGTGCTCACAGCCCAGTTGTTTGTGTACTACGTCATCCAATTGTGTACTACATCATCCATTTTTATTTTTATTTGTAATTCGTATGATATGTTACAAATCCCACTCGTACAATATGTTATGTTGTGTTGTGATGAAAGATCCCGGACTGCATCTTTAAATGTCCTGTCTCTTTCTCTCCTCTCCAGGGTCATAGAACAAGTCTTCCCATGCTTCCTCAGAGCTCCCAGTGACTCCAATGCCAAACCTATTGAACAACTCTATAAAAGTAATGCACAAATACTTAAACCTGGAAAGACTTCATATGGATAGAGACATTGATATATTCACATTATATCTGAAATAAACACTTCTATTTTGAACTGAAGCATCCCCCTCTTATTACTGACTGTTGATGTATCATTTATGATATCTCAATTTCAGACAATGGCTACAAGAACATCCTGCTAGACCTGGAGAGAACCCACAACAGCAGTGGTGAGATCCAGGAGTGGTGGATCGTGGACCAGCCGTCGGCGGGACAGATCCAGATGAGGGGTGCGGCGGTGGGGAAGAGGAGAGAGGCGGGCCTCCAGCTCTACGTGTTCAGTGACAAAGTCAGCCCGCCCAGTCTGGGCTTCTTGGCAGGATACGGGTGAGTGGAGGATATCTGACGGTCTGACTTGGGTCAAGTAACTCATGTTCAGTAAGGAGGAAAAACGTTTTGGAAAACGTTTTGGAAAACGTTTTGAAATGATAATTTCTGATTGTTTAAGGTCAGGCAGTACCAGCTCGTTTCAAAATGTTGTGCTTATTGGACACAACCCTGGTGTTGCTTTCTAAGCTTCCTGCATTTAGAATGTTTTATTACTTGTTATAAGCATGTATGAGCCTTTATAATGTCTTATACAAGGCTTATAATGTGTTATTATGTCTCTCTCCGATAGGATCATGGGCCTGTACGCCTCGGTGGTGCTGGTCATCGGCAAGTTTGTGCGTGAGTTCTTCAGCGGCATCTCCCATTCCATCATGTTCGAGGAGCTGCCTGCCGTAGACCGCATCCTGAAGCTGTGTACTGACATCTTCCTGGTCAGAGAGACGGGCGAGCTGGAGCTGGAGGAAGACCTGTATGCCAAGCTCATCTTCCTCTACCGCTCACCAGAGACTATGATCAAGTGGACCAGGGACCAGAAAACTAAGTGACAGTGGACCAGGGACCAGAAAACTAAGTGACAGTGGACCAGGGACCAGAAAACTAAGTGACAGTGGACCAGGGACCAGTAAACTAAGTGACAGTGCTGCCTAGTGGGCAGCAGAGACATGAAAAAGCACAATCCAACAGGAAGTAGCTAGCTTGCTGTGCTCCCTGTATGGTGGGATGATAACAAGCCTGCCATGAAAAGCAATGACCTACACATGAAAGGTGACTTTGAAGAACAGTGGTGGCTGGTGGCACTTTAAATGAGGAGGACGGGCTCATAGTAATGGCTGGAACTGAATTACTTGAATGGTATCAAACACCTGCTTTCCATATATTAGATACCATACCATTCCATTATTATGAGCCGTTCTCCCCTCACCAGCCTCCTCTGTGAGAAGCTGTTTCTTGTTTGTACTCATTTAGTACAACTCTGAAGAATTGCAGCCATCAGTCAGTGTGTTTGAGATGTCACAGACAGACAGACTGCTGCTGTCCTGCCTGCCTCCAAACGCCTGGCCTTTTTCCTATTGGGTAACATGAACCAAGGGTTGTGCAATATACTGTCCTGATAGCTGGCTGTAAACTTGAACAGACATGTTTTCTTGAGCTAACACGGGAGAGAAGGGGGCAGCAACTGAGAGACACTAGACACTTTTATTTTCCAAGATATTTTCCTTTACAGTAGCCTACCTGGAAGTGCTTTGGCTTTTCCATCAAGACAACAACGATAGGTTGACGACAACCCACTTGGCACACTGGTTGAATCAACGTTGTTTCCATGTAATTTCAATGAAATTATGTTGAACCAACGTGTAATAGACGCTGAATTGACGTCTGTTCGTAGTTACAATAATTTGTTGCCGTTATGTTGTTTCTACATAGTAATCAAGGGAGCTGTTGCAGACATCGTTCTCAGGAAATGTGTATCATCTCACCAGAAAGGGATTACTTCTTTGGTTTTGTTTGAACCTGTAGGACACATAAAAGAAACAGGGAAAAAAGGGAAAAACAGTGATGTGATGAATGCTGTATGCAGCATAGAATTCTATTTCGATTATGGAGCATGTCCATCTTGATGGAGCTCCTATAAAGATCTGTAAATTGAGGGCGTCAATACAGATACTGTCGTTGAAGTATGTAACATGTGTCTTTGATTGCTTGAAAAACCCTGTTTTTTTTTTACTTAAGTTAGTGTTATTTTAAATGTACAAGTTCAACCAAAATGTGATCAAGACCATCAAATCCATGCATTGGAAAATGCAGCACCACGTGTAAGTGAATAGATTGTTTTCATGTGTAAGGAATGTAGTTTGTGACGTTATTGTGGTTCAGTGACCTGAACGTAACACATATTTGAAAGCTGACGCGCTGCCATTTTATTCCATTCAATGACTTGATTCAGTAAAAACACAAGAGAGCATGCCACAAACATCAAGCCTGCACACTCCACAAGACTGGTAAACATGAATCATCATCAGCTTTCAGTCAGTTCAAAGGTACAGGCATAACATAATACAATTGGAAAGGCATTCTGAAATCTAGAAGAAACTAAAGTACAATAATATACCAATTACCCAAATATATTATTTTCTTAACATACATTTTGATTGTGCCTTCACACACATTAGTAACTGAAATGGCTGCTTTCAACACTTCATACTGTACAAATTCAGAAATCGTCTCATCAGAAATCGTCTCATCCACCCCTTTACAGATCAATCATTGAGGCACAGAGTTTGATATTGTAAGGTGAACGTGCAAATCGTTATTTTCACACTCTTGTTGCATACTGTTATACTGTTGTAGATTGAATGAGAAAAAAACCTTGATGATCCATTGAGGCAAATACAACAAATGCATTACCAAACAGAGGTCAACATTCAAAATCAAATGTTTATCACTTCAAATGTAGCAAAATATACACTATATTACAATCGCAGTAAAACACCAAAAGGGACAAATATATTCAAATCTTTGAGTAGTGTTTGATTATTTTCCAGAGTGATGTTATATATTTCCATGCTTATGTTATTGTTATGCTTGATGGTTTGAGTGCCTGCAGTTGTTTCTAGGATACATCTGGCGATGGGAGGCAAGGCAAAGTTCACAACCCCCTGGCATGCTCAGAATGGGAGGGCTGTGGAAGATTCCGACTACCCTCCTTAACAAGTAACAGGAAGTGCTCTGGTCCAGACAGGAAGTCCAGGTTCTGTGGCTAACATAGCCCACCGGCGTACTCATCCTCGTCAGCCTCCCCTGTTCCCACTCCTCCTTCACCAGCATCGGCAGCTGCAGCGGGAGCCTTCTTCTTACCACCCCCTGGAACCCTCAGGCTGATGGACAACTTGGCATACTGCAAGACATTTGGCACTCTGGTCAGGTTATGGCATGTTGTCTCTACAGTATTTGTTTCTCAGAAGTGTGTTTCCCCAAACCTCTCCTTGAGTACCCCCATCCTTGAGTACCCCTAGCACAGCAGATTCAACTAATCAGAAAACCCTTGGTTAGTTTAAGTCAGGTGTGTGTGTGTGTCATTATGGAATTTATCATGAGAGGTTTGGGGAAAAAGTCCTAAAGAAATGTAAAAGAAAAATCTTACAAAACAACAAGAAAGCAGGGTTTAGAGGTGTGACGCAGGTAAGCAAGCAGTTGGACTGCTATTGTTTTTATTAATAAATTAATTCAGGCTAGTCTGGAAATTAATCTATGGGGTGGCTATGAGAGAGATATAAGGAAAGGACAGCTCATGATTCCATACCTTTTAAAGTTCTTTAATGTGAACAAAGGAGACAACAGAACACAATTTGAGAAGTAGAAACTCGAGCGATGTGATGACATGCTTTTAAGTGAACAATGGTTACATACAGTATAAGCCACTAGGCAAAACACTCACATCGTTGTCCATGTACTTGAATAAGGGTGAGTTACAGACGCGGTGCACTTGATCCTCATCCTGCTCGTCGTAGCCCTGCAGGAGCTGCTCCAAGGCAATACAGTCCTCGCTCCCACTGAAGCCTGGCAGACTAGTGGTAAAAGTTAGAATGGTCAAGCATAGGGTTGCAAAATTCCAGTATCTTTCCCAAAATTCCCAGGTTTTCCAGAAATCCTGGTTGGAGTATTCTCAGATTCCCTGCTTATTACCTCCTGATTCCTGGAATATTCCAAACAGGATTTCTGGAATTTTGGGAAAGTTACCAGAAATATTAACCCCTAGTCAAACATAACAAATTTCATAACCTTCATATTAATATTTTAATTAGACAAATGTAAAGTCAGTACCTGTAACTCTCTCGAACACATTTATCTGCTGCTACGAAGTCATTTCTGTGAAGGTGGACTAGCACTTGGGCAATGGTTTTCTGAAGAAGAAAATACACAGGCAACCTAATCTTCACAACCGGGGTAATAATAACACACTTTTGAACACGGTCAATTTTCTTTATCAGGCTAAATAAGTGAAAAGATCATTAAACACACCTTAAAACATGTTGGGTAATTCTCGATTTCTTTATACATGTTCTTCTCCTTCTGAATCGACACTGCTGCTTCATCAAGCCTGACAGGCAAAAAAACAACAACAGTTAGCTGGAAGGGAATGAGTAGGAGAGGTAGAAAAATCTGTAAAGTAGGTGAGAATTTACTTGTGTTGCCTGACGAGAAGTCTTGATGCTTTCCCTAGCATCTCTACAGCTTGACGTAAACGATCTTCGTTCTGCAGAAATATACATTCATCATATCAATACTATTTTGATTGATTTGGTCACTTTTCATTACCTTATTACATGATTATATATCTAATATCACTGAAATAAGACATATCCCACAGACCCTGAACTGAGGCTTGGAAGCAACTAAATGATTGGTGTTTTTTTATTATCAAATATTCAAGTCGTACCTCAAACACTGATGCAGCTTTCTGGTACAGATCCACAGCTTTTGCTAGATCCTGTGATTCGATTAGCCTGAAAAAAAACAAAGTGCAACTAACTTAAATAGCCTAAACATTAAAACTAGGAATAAAAACAAGCATAATCATACATTTACAGTGACATGCCAATGTTGACAGGGAATTAATTTCTAGAGCCCATCTAAGATTATCAATATTGGCTAACGGTACGTACTTTCCAGCTCTGTCGAGGGCCAAGGCAGCAGTGTCTGGTGTGCCATTCTCTACATACATCATGCTCGCTCTCTCAATATAATGGATAGCCTCTGGTATCCTCTGCATGTCCTGGAGAGAAAAAAACATGTCTGTTAATTATTAGCTTTAGTAGCTAGTTAATAGTAATAGTAAACAGTAGTCATGTGTCAAAAACATCGGACTAAAAACAATGACTTCAAGGGGGGAACAAAAAAGTTAAAAACTGTGGCATAAACGCAATAGTAAATTTCACCCGACCTCTGATAACAAATATGTATGATTGACAATACTGTTTACCACATTGACACTAACCTTGAGCATCATACCAGCTGCCTCAAGTGCTCTGCAACAGAAAGGTCTACTTAGCAACATTCAATACAACCAGAAGTAGACAAATCAGTGTCTACTGTACATCGTTCTGGTTCTATTAATATCTTGACATAAGATGGGCCTAGATCTTTCATACTCACTTGGCAGCATGAAATAGTCTGGACATTGAGTTGAGTTAAAGAAAACATTGATGTTAATATCAGATATTTGTAGTCAACACTGTTCAAATGCAGAATATACAATTACATTGTTCAAAACAAACCTGCAAAATAATTTATAAGTCTCCCTCCCCATTGGCAGTGTGCAGTGGAAGGATACGTTTTGTTGTTGGTATGTGCCTCTGCCTCTTGCAGGTACGCCTCCTTAGCTTCCTCAAGCATCTTGGCATTTTTAAAGGCAACAGCTGGGAGAGGAGGGAATGCTTTATTATGCATTTATAATAAGCCAAATCATAAGACAACTTGAGCAACACTTGTGCAATCTAGCCTAATATTACTGACAGTGTGCTATTGCCCAACCAGACTATCAAAATTTGTTGTAGTAGGGGACATGCATTCAGGTAGAAATTGTTGCTGCATAGAATGTATAAGCCTTTGGGATACAATACCTGCTTTTGAGTACTCTGATGCAGCACTGTCATAATCAGGCTTCCATTTCATGAAGCTAGTCTTTAAACTGTGGAAAATATTAATAATATTCAGTGACAAATATACCACCAGCATTGCCTCTGAAAAAAGTTACAAATATATAGATGTGCCATAGGATGTAATACAGGTGTTGACGCCCTACGGACACGACAGGCTTAACTGCAGTGCAGGTCAGCTGGCTTCCTGTCTAGAATGGCTAGCTTGCTAAATAGAAAATACCATTCCCATGCTATTTGTTTTATACATAGGTACTTTACAATACACGCTTACCTATAATATGATAGTGACTGACTACCGACTGTAGTTAGCTAAAATGTACAACACCAAAACAATACAGCTAGCTAACGTCATCTAGCTAGCGAGATTTCCTTACTATTTTTCAGCCTTGGCAATGTGGTCGTGGGCCTCGTTGATTTTCGCAGCCATCTGATCCAGTGGCAGCTCTGCTGTGTAGTCCACTAATAATGTAATTGAAAAATTATAGATATTTAAGTTCACACCGGCTAAAATGTAGTGAGATGTTGCTGTTGGGATTAATGCTAGCGTTACTGGTTTCAGGAGACCTTTCGTCGTCAGTGTTTTGACTACGGAAGCTCGTGAGTTGCATTTTCTTTTTCTAGGGATACACTGCGACAACGTTGCAATGTTGCGCCTACTGGGCAACAATGTAACAGTTCTTTTTTAAAATTATTATTATTGAACGCCCTTCCTAATCCAGAAAACTAGTATTCTTTCATCTCTATTTGCAATGCATTATGAAATCCCCAGTTACTCATTCATAGTCTATAGCCTACAGTTTGCCATTGAACGACTCGATACGGTAAACAATGACTTTTATATAGCCTACAGAATGTATAATATAATTCCTCTATTATTACATGTATTTTATTAAACTATTTTTACACCAGCAGTTGCCAAGTGCTTTACAGATACTCAGCGCAGACGCAGAGACAGAAGCAGGAGCCAGGAAAAACTCCATAGAAGGAACATAGGAAGAAACCTAGAAAGGAACCAGGCTCAGAATGGTGTACAGTCCACTTCTGGCTATTGTTATCGGTTCATCTGTACATTGATCCGAATTTATGTATCTTTAAAAATTGCTTGCTACTATTTTCTATGTAATAAAAGCTAATAAATTCGTATAGCCCAGTATAATATATCGGCACCCAACAAGTAGACATGGCATATCATTTGATACCACTGGACATAGCTCTTGGCTCGTGTTCACCTGAGCAGGGCTCCTGTGTCTGAAATGGCAACTGTATCTTTAAGGCGCTTGCCTAGCCCTGTCTGCTTTGTGTAGCTAGTGTGGAGAGTCACGCCATCAGAACATGCTTTAATTCTGAAAAGTAGAGGTGAAAAAGGGGTAAGAAACGTTCACCCCTGGAGCAACAATCGACTATTTGGGCAAGGTGAGTTTGATTACTAGTTTTAGTTAATCAGTGTGCGTTCTTTACCAAGACAAAAAAACCGACATCCTTTCTTCCTAGTTAGTTAATGTTGAGAAAAGGTGTTTATAGCTTTGGATATGCCTCTCCAAAATACGAGTTTGTTCATAAACGTCGCCTGAAAAGGGACTTTTCATAAAATGTATCCAAACTAAGTGTTTAATTTTAGGATAAAATGTAACTTTTCTTCCTTATGTAACCCTGAGGTCTTAGAGTGTTGTGCTACTGGTATCATCAACACGCTATTATTGAATTAGACTACCGTAATAGGTATACAACGTTTGAACATGGATTTGATATGTATTCAGATTTTAAGATTAAATGCGCAGCAACTTTTATGATAATTTAGTTGCCAGAAAGCGGGAAACCAATGTTTGCATTGAAATGGGTCTGACGACTTGCGGATTGTGTTGAAAGGGGATGATGCGCCTTAAAAGCAAGCGGGCAATTTACCATAACAATTGAATCAAAGTGATGATGCCTTGACACGACTTTTCCTGTGTTTTATTAGTATGTTTATTGAGTCCTGATGACGTCTATGTATTTTGTTGATGTCTCGTTAAATAAGGGGTACATTCTAAGTTCTTGTCTGACTCTTTGTTTTGTCGGTGCAGGTTACCGTTGTTTCGTGCGTGTCAGAATGAAGTCTACTCAAATCTTACTATCCACTGCACTTCTTTTCCTTCTCTCTGGACTTTCCATGACCACCGCCTGCAACAAGGCTCTCTGTGCCAGTGATGTCAGCAAGTGCCTCATTCAGGTAAGACGACTAAGCTCTTAGTACGTTTTTGAAAAGGCATTTGGTTTAGGTAAACATCCGTCTCATTAATACAATTTTATGTTACTAAATCACAACTCTATGCAATTTCTATAAGGAATCTCATGTCTTTTCCGAGTAAAGTGTCACTGCCATACAGTGTTATGCCAATATTATATTCCTGGGAGTTCAGCTAAGACTTGATGAACCTCCCACTATGCATTTCCACTGTGTGTATGTCATTCACCTAAAATATATGCCATGGTCACAGTATTCTCTCTGTACTGGAAACCCGCATACAACCATGACAGTGCCTGTAAACTAAATAAACCCTTCTGAGAACACTCAACTAACAAAGCGGAGATACTAAAAATGGACTCTCTAGTTGGCAGGGCTACAATCAAGCACAGGTTTTAAATTTACAGCCGCACAGTGTCTTCAAAGGATGTAGCCTAGTCTACCTTGGCTGTACATGCGATGGCCAATGGAGATTGATATCTGTATACCCTCCATGGTTGCTGTTGCAGCCACAACCACACTTGACTGTAGGCTCAGTTAGCTCCATCCCTGTGCACATCTGGAATTTGACCTCTGCTCTCCCTTTGAACTGCCCTCACAGCTGCACTGGAGGAGTCACAGAACAGGCAGCTTGAAGTCGGACCACTCCTCAAGCATACGCAGTTACACACACACGCGCCCGTAGTGATTTCTAAATAGGGGCAGGATATTATGTGTGGTTTATTTTCTTGTGTTTGTGTCAACCATGACATGCTCGATACACACCAAGATAAATAAATGTTATGTTGTTTTGGCCCCTATCATGTAACATCTAAAGCCAGACAGACTACTGTATTGAAATAATGTTTGCACAACATGATAGAAGGCTTAAATGCATACAAATGTGTGCAACCTTAACACTGTCTATTGCTGAATTTCTCTCATACTTGTGAGTTATGTACTTATGTACATCCGTCCTGGCACATACATAAAATGTGTCCATGTTATAATATACAGTGTGTTGTGATGTACAGGAGCTGTGTCAGTGCAGGCCCTCTGATGGGAACTGCTCGTGCTGTAAGGAGTGTATGCTCTGTCTGGGCACGCTGTGGGAGGAGTGCTGCGACTGTGTGGGTAGGTGCCAGAGGTGTGGACTCGAGTCACAGGACTTGGACTGACTCATGTCACAAATTTGATGACTTGAGACTCGACATGATAGAAAATAACTTGAGACTTAACTTGGAGCCTCAAGACTCGGCACTCGACTTTGACCTGACTCATGACTTGAAATTATCTGGCCAGGTTTTGTAAAGTTTTGTCACTCAGCCAGAGACCGTAGCCGCAAGCATCACACTTGCAAAACAAAAAAAGGTTTGAGAGAGGATTGCCATAAATATACAGCTCCAAAAATTGTTTGGTGATCAAGAATATTAACTGTTTACTTTGCAAGCTCAACAGCAATGGGGCATCAAGCAACAATTACTAGCATAGGTCTTTTAAGTCAACATTTCTTGAAATTGATTTTATGAAGCTTGCATTTGGAATTAGTTGTCAATTTAATTGTTACATAATGGTTGAGTCTACAAAATGACTTGGACTTGACTCTAGACTCGACCAGTTCTACTTAGGACTCGACTTGAGACTGATCTTTTGACTCAAGACTTGCTTGTGACTTGGTCCCTTGGACTAGGTGCACATTGAAAAGGACAAACAATAACCAGTGTCAGAATGGATTAATGAGGATGGGTATTTGTTTTTTGCATCATATCGAACTCCTCCAAATGTTTCCTTCCATTAGTAACTGATTTTTCAAGGTATTGCACCCATCCTATTTTACAAGTGCAGTGAATGTTGAGTATCATATGAACAAATACGAGAATAGTGGTTAACTGATGATCAGTAATACATTATTTGATTTATTTACCAATTAGCTCCCTGCATCCCCTCACACAGGGATGTGTAACCCCAGGAACTACAGCGACACTCCGGCTACCTCCAAGAGCACGGTGGAGGAACTCTACCGACCCATCCCCTCACTGTTCCGCGCCCTCACCGAAGGCGAAGCACCCATCAACATGATGGTAGTATCCTTCCCAGTGGCTGAGGAACTATCTTACCATGAGAACCTGGTGTCTTTCCTGGAAACAATGGAGGACCAGCACCAAAATGTCTCCCTGCCTGGGAACAGTATCCACGCCAGCTATGATAACACCCAAAGTACTGCAGGTAGGGAGGGATGAGTGGGTTGAATTATGGGGATAATCATAGCTGCTGTGTACTACTTCCATAATAAGAAAATAAATAGAGCGTAGGCACATCATACAGTCTTGCACAGATTACTTTTATCAAAGTATTAGTTCATCAGAAAAACTCTGAAGATTCAACAATAGTTTAGCATTTGTAGCAAAAATCCCATTCAAGTCAGAGGACCGATATTGTCATTTTTTACGCATCATGTCAAAATCATCCAAAAGCATCTATTGTGAAGCTCAACAAAGTCACATAGATAACATGATGCTCATAGATTATGGCTGTATGAACTACACATAGACACATCCAGCCTAAAGGGGCAGGTAAAAAACGTACTAGTCGCCAAAGTTCCAGAGCATGTCTTTAATCTGAACAGATTGGGCACCCCCATAAGTGCTAAAGATATGAACTTTGGTCCAGCCCAAAATTTTAGGGAAACCCCAGGAGTCAATGCATAGCTCAAATCCCTGACGGGGACCATATTGTTTTAGGAGGGAGGGCTAAGCTATAATGAACTCATGGCTAAAGCTGCTTTGATCCGAGCTTGGTGGCTAGACCCCCTCCATAAAAGCTTATGAGATCTCAAGCTGTCTTTTGATGGGTTTAGTGGGCTGGTATTAGAAAACCTAGCAGCCCTGCAAATTATTATGAGTAGATTGCTACTGCTGCTAGCCTTGTGGACTTTCATGTGCATCCACTCCATTTGTCCTCTCCTCAGCAACCGGTCCTAGTGATTTGTATTTGACTAGGAACCTGTGTGTGTGAGGCCGTGTCTAGACGTGACAGTTCATGCATCTTTAGTATTTTGATCATATTTCTGATCATGAAATTCTGAACGCATTAAGCATCTATAACTACATTTTAAATACAGTATGTCTACCGCGTCCAAAGTGTGTCCGGATTCCCGGCAAGACAGTTTGGGAAACTCTGCTTTAGAGTATCTTCATAAATGTAAAGTGAAGACTAAAATACATAGCTTAAGCATGTTTGCAAATGGATAGTGGTAATATTTGCCTGTTTTATTCCTTGGCATTCAAAGGCTTATTTCTCCAAGTTTTTCCCCTCCACAGATAACATGTGCACGGTGGTGTACTTTGATGACTGCGTGTCCATCCGCCAGTGCAAGCAGTACTGCGAGTCCATGGGCGGCTCCAAATACCGCTGGTTCCACAATGCCTGCTGTGAGTGCATCGGCCCAGAGTGCCTCGACTACGGCAGCAAAATAGTCAAGTGCATGAACTGCCTGTTCTGATGGAAGCCAATGGGACTGGCCACATTAGGGTACTGTGTTCAAACTGCCACAAGGGGGCACTATCTTGGGTAGCAGAGGGTGAAGGTTGGCTGAGGAAGATGACTTGAGTGCCTATTGCCTTTTATAACAATGCTTCAGGATTTTTATGTAAAATATTAGCCCATACAAATTATTTTAGCTCCTGATAATTTGTTTTTTTAAATATATTTTCTAGGTTCTCTAGCAAATTAGAAATATATGGATTGTTTTGTATTCACTCATATTGTAATGCTGTTGAAAGGGTCACAAATAGATTTTTTAAAAAGTTGTTTATAGAGAAGAGGTTAATGATTTAAAATGTGTAATGAAATGGCATTTTATTTTTGTTGTAATTGAAAATCAGACAATGCTATTTGTATAATTGTTATCATGTGTTATTTTAGGAAACAACGTCCATATTCAATCAAACTGATAGCCAGCCATTCACATACATCATGTTTGATTTTATATGTCCCGTTATAATGATTTGTTTCATACTGTAAACATTATTTTAAATCAAATAAAATTATTTACGATCAGTTCGGCCGGATAAGTCAGCCAGATAGATACAGTTCGGCTGGCCAGACTGATAAAACAAGTTTGGCTAATTGGCCAGATCGGATATGTTCGGCCAACCAGATAGGATAAGCAGGGTTCGTACAGTCATTCAAATCCTGGAATTTTAGGTGTTTTCCAGGCCCGGAAAAGATTAGGAAAATGCTCAAATCAGTCAGGTAGGTCAAGTTTGGCCAGATATGATCATTTCAGATACAATTTCCGCCGGACAGATAGGACAAGTTGGCCATATAGGATAAGTTCGGCCAGATGGGACTAGTTCGGCAGGATGGCCATATAGGATAAGTCGTAAAGTATTCAGACCCCTTGACCTTTTCCAAATTTTGTTACATTACTGCTTTATTCTAAAATTTATTAAATCATTTTTTTCCATCAATCTACACACAATACCCCATAATGACAAAGCAAAAACAGCGTTGCTGCACTGCTATTTTCAGGTTTCTCCAGAGATTTTCGATCGGGTTCAAGTCCGGGCTCTGGCTGGGCCACTCAAGGACATTCAGAGACTTGTCCCGAAGCCACTCCTGCGTTGTCTTGGCTGTGTGCTTAGGGTCGTTGTCCTGTCTGAGGTCCTGAGCGCTACGGAGCAGGTTTTCATCAAGGATCTCTCTGTACTTTGCCGTCTCTCCATTCATCTTTGCCTCGATCCTGACTAGTCTCCCAGTCCCTGCCGCTGAAAAACATCCCCACAGCATGATGCTGCCACCACTATGCTTCACATTAGGGATGGTGCCAGGTTTCCTCCAGACTTGACGCTTGGCATTCAGGCCAAAGCGTTCAATCTTGGTTTCATCAGACCAGAGAATCTTGTTTCTCATGGTCAGAGTCTTAAGTTGCCTTTTGACAAACATCAAGTGGGCTGTCATGTGCCTTTTACTGAGGAGTGGCTTCCATCTGGCCACTCTACCATAAAGGCCTGATTGGTGGAGTGCTGTAGAGATGGGAGAACCTTCCATAAGGAAAACCATCTCCACAGAGGAACTGTAGAACTCCACCGACTGCTCAGTTTGGTCGGGCGGCCACCTATAGGAAGAGTCTTGGTGATTCCAAACTTTTTCTATTTAAGAATGATGGAGGCCACTGTGTTCTTGGGGACCTTCAATGCTGCAGAAATATGTTGGTACCATTCCCCAGATCTGTGCTGCGACACAATCATGTCTCTGAGCTCTACGGACAATTCCTTCAACCTCATGGCTTGGTTTTTGCTCTGACATGCACTGTCAACAGGTGTGTGCCTTTCCAAATCTTGTCCAATCAATTGAATTTACCACAGGTGGACTCCAATCACGTTTTAGAAACATCAAGGATGATCAATGGAAACAGGATGAGCTTGAGGTCAATTTCGAGTCTCATAGCGAAGGGTCTGAATACTTATGTAAATAAGGTATGTTTTATTTTTATTACGTTTGCAAACATTTCTAAAAACATGTTATCGCTTCGTCATTGTGTGTAGATTGAGGGGGGGAATAATTGTATTGATTTTAGAATAAGGCTGTAACGTAGCGAAATGTGGAAAGTCAATCTGAATACTTTCTTATAGGATAAGTTCGGCTGGTCGAACAGATTGGATAAGTTATGCCGGCCCAACAGGGCCGGCCGTACTTGCAGTGCATTCAAAGTATTCAGACCCTTTCCCTTTTTACACTTTGTTACATTACAGCCTTATTCTAAAATGGATTTTAAAAAAATAAATCCCTCAAACTACACACAATACCCATTAATGACAAATTGAAAAACAGGTTTTTAGAAAGTTTTGCAAATGCATTAAAAATAAAAAACAGAAATTCCTTATTTTTCCTTATTCAGACCCTTAGCTATGAGATTGGAAATTGAGTTTCGGTGTATCCTGTTTCCATTGATCATCCTTGATGTTTCTACAACTTGATTTGGAGTCCATCTGTGGTAAATTCAATTGATTGGACATGATTTGGAAAGGCACACACAGGTGTATAAGGTCTCACAGTTAAGTGTATGTCAGAGCAAAAACCAAGCCATGAGGTGAAGGAATTGCCTGTTGAGCTCCAAGACAAGATTGTGTCGAGGCACAGATCTGGTGAAGGGTATCAAAACATTTCTGCAGCATTTAAGGTCCCCAAGAACACGGGCCATTCTTAAATGGAAGAAGTTTGGAACCACCAAGACTCTTCCTAGAGCTGCCCGCCCTGGCAAACTGAGCAATCGGGGAAGAAGGCCCGATGGGCACTCTGACAGAGCTCCAGAATTCCCCCAGAAGGACAAACATCTCTGCAGCACTCCACCAATCAGACTTTATGGTAGAGTGGCCAGACTCAGTAAAAGGCACGACAGACCACTTATCCTACACTACATGACCAAAAGTATGTGGACACCTGCTGACACATCTCATTCCAAAATCATTAGCATTAATATGGAGTTGATCCTCCCTTTGCTGCTATAACAGCCTCCACTCTTCTGTGAAGGCTTTCCACTAGATGTTGGAACATTGCTGCGTGGACAGCCACAAGAGCATTAGTGAGGTCGGGCAATGATGTTGGGCTCGCAGTCGGCGTTCCAATTAATCCTAAAGGTGTTTGATGGGGTTGAGGTCAGGGCTCTGTGCAGGCCAGTCAAGTTTATCCACACCAATCTCAAATTATGCTATCTAGAACTAATAGACAGCTACGAAGAATAAAGATAAACTCTCTTGGTAAATAGTGTGATCTACAGCTTATCAGGAGCTACTCTAACTCAGGCGAGCAAAACCTCAAGACTTCCTTAATATTAGAGGTTACGCACCAGATGTGGTTGATAGAGACACAAACCACCCACCAACTGTATATTATCCATGTCATCATTCAGCCACAACTTGGTGAAACATAAGATATTTCAGTTTTTAATATCCCATTGGTAGGATAGTCTCGAGCGGTGCTCATCCAGTTAATTCTCCAGTGATTGCACATTCTCCAGTAAAACAGACAAATTCTCTCTGCGACCCCTGTAGCGGCGTCTCCTCTGCATACTAATAATGGGGATTTGGGCCTGGTCAGCAGTATATCCTTCGCGTCCGACTCATTAAAGAAAAAAATCCTCATCCAGTTCAAGGTGAGTAATTTCTGTTTTGATGTCCAGAATCTCTTTTTGTGCATAATATACGATGGCAGAAACATTATGTACATTAAAAGAAACACAAAAAAATCACAATTGGTTATCAGCCCGTAATACGCAGGGATGCAAACTAGCTTATCGGAGCACATTGACAATAGGCTTTTTTGACACCCACCATGTAGCTCTAGCTCAAACAGACCAAATCGAAGCTTACCTTGTAAGAATTTTTTTGTTTAGTGAAAAAGTATGAAATTAACTCCTGGACTCTGGGCTGTAAATCGATAATTGTAGGCAACAGGCCAACAAAACAACATATCCTTATGTGTGGAGTCTGCTTTCACCACCTATCAACGTTCTTCTTCGATGGGGTTTAATAACGGTTGGCATCCAATCTTAATGGTGCATTACCGCCACCAGCTGGACGGCGTATTATATGAATATAAATAAAACATTGCGGGAAAGGGGGGAAAAACATCATACACAATTAAACAAGACAAACATTCAGCTGCATTCACAATAATTCAAATTTGTAATTCTGTAGTTTATGACCATTGCAATAAATAATAGGGTTGCAACTTTCCCTGGGGACACATTCCAAGTTTTATTATTATGTCCCCCCCACTTCTAAACCAAAGTTGCACCCCTGAAAAATAATACAAAGTCCACCTTTTTAACATGTAGCGTTTGACTAGCACTCGGTTGATGAGAAACCCCTGGTCGTGGTGGCTCTACAGAACCCTTCCCTGGTCGTGATGGCTCTACAGAACCCTTCCCTGGTCGTGGTGGCTCTGCAGAACCCTTTCCTGGTCGTGATGGCTCTGCAGAACCCTTCACTGGTCGTGGTGGCTCTACTACCATTGTTTCTTCCCCACAACTCATTCCTTCCAATCTTCTCATCACCTCCAGATAGGAGACACTCTGAACACTCCTTACCACCTCATTCTCCTTCACCCTAACAGGACACTCCAGGAATTCAAGCACATGTTCACCTCCACAGTTGCAGCATTTCACATCATCTGGCATACAATACTCTTCCCTTCTGCACACCCATCTTGTACATTTATGACACTGAAGGGGCTTGTGCACAAAAGATCTTACTGGGTATCTCATAAATCCTAACGTTATATGAGAAGGGATAGACTTAACGGTGCCCTAATCCGAAAATTATAACGTTCCACATCACACGTCAACAAGTTGTTAAGCTACAGAGCTTGGCCTGAGCTTTTGGCCTGTTGACTACTTGCCATGGTCCAAACACACCATTTCCCTTCACCGAGCAAATTCTTTTGACAACACCAAAAACCTAAGTTTCTGACATCTTCCTCACCTATCAAACGTGTTCAAGATGTATGTAATTAACAAAGGAAGAACAGGTATTTTCAGACCTAGGAACATAGAGATGTGTATGTTATTAGCCTCAGACTGGTCTGGATTGATCGAGGATTGTGTTTTGTTCGTTTTCCAAAGAGGAACTTCAGCTTTTATTGAAACTGAATTGAGACGTCTTCCTTTTAAATAAAATAATTAACTGTACATTGGTTGTTTGTGTTTATTCCTTACCTTGGTGCAAGGGATATTTAATTGGTGTGTATTTCAATACTGTGTAGGCATATTATATTTCCTAGTGGTGACTAACACTCAGTGGCCAGTATTATGTACACACATCTATACTGTTCCCATTTTTCATGAGCTGAAATAAGATCCCAGAACTGTTCCATACACACGAAAGACACTCATTGTGCACACAGTTGTTTACATCCCTGTTGATGAGCATTTCTCCTTTGCAAAGATAATGGCATATAAAGAAGCTGATTACACAGGTGCACCTTGTGCTGGGCACAATAACACATCCACTCTAAAATGGGCAGTTTTGTCCCACAATGCCACAAGTCATGCTGACTACAGGAATGTCCACCAGAGCTGTTGCTAGAGAATTTAATGTTATTTCCTCTACCATATGCCTTTTAGAATTTCGCAGTACGTCCAACAGGCCTCACGTCAACAGACCACGTGTAACCACACCAGGCCAGGACTTTCACATCTGGCTTCTTCACCTGCGGGATCGGAGACCAGCCACCCAGACAGCTGATGAAACTGAGGAGTAATTGTGTCTAACAAAGCCCTTTTGTGGGGAAAAACGAATTCATTGGCTGGGCCTGGATCCCCAGTGAGTGGGCCTATTCCCTCCCAATCCCAACCATAGATTAGGGCCTACTGAATTTATTTAAATGGACTAATTTCCTTATATGAGCTGTAACTCAGTAAAATTGTTGTACGTTCCGTTTATACCTAGGCTATTGTTGCATGTTTCTCTGACCTAGGCTATTGACCACTGAATCTATATGGTCTCCAACACTACGGGTAATCCTACTGAATGGTAGAAAGTGGATATATGGTCCCTCTGTTGAAGTAGACCTGTGAAAGCTTTCATTCCTATTTATAAAAACTGGGAATGGCTTCACATCAGACTTTTCAATAAGGACACAGCAAAATATCTAGGACCTATAATTTAGCTATGCACACTCCAGAATGGAACAGTTGTTAGTGAACAGGGTGGAAAATTAACACCAGCTGGTAGATTTTGGCATTGGCTGGTAGAATGAATATTCTTAATAGCCACATTTGCAGGTGGTCATACTCAGCATTTGGGAGCAGTTTATTTTTCCTCAATCCCAAAGGCCACAAGTAAAACATTTAATTTAAAAAGTACACGGAAGAGTGAATCTCAACACTACAGTGTTGAATGTGGGGTACAATGTTTTTTGTAGTTTCTTATCTTAATTCTTTTGGGGGGAAAATGTGAAAAAATATCAGAATTGGGCTGCCTGTCTAAACGTAGCCTGTGCAGTGTAAGTCATGCCACAGAGGAATCTGGTGGTTATGGCTCGTAAAACATTTAAAGCTGGTAAAATTAGGGTATTCACCAGCCACTGCTGTTGGTGGACCAAAAAGTTTACTACCAGCGTGGTAAATTAAGGTTGTTTGGTGTGATCTGGTTTTGGCCAGGACTGTGTTCCACTGTGGCTGCATTTACACAGGCAGCCCAATGCTGGTCTTTTGACCAATCAGCTCAGATCTTTTTACATCAGCTCTTTTTCAGAGCTGATCTAATTGTCCAAAAGACCAATTTGTGAAAAAAAGATCAGGCTTGTGCTGCATGTGTAAACGTAGCCTAAAGGCCAACAAGTCCGGCATGGAGCAGCAAGATGCAAGCAAAAAACTTTAATACAACCTTATTCGTCTTGTAGGCCATATTGAACAATCAATCCACTTCTTCAGCTTACTTAGAATTTGTGTTCTTGTGCTGGTTCTCACTCAGCCTCACATTTGCTTAATGAACTTTCAAGTATTTATATTTTATGCAGCCAGTAGGTCTTGTGAAAAGACGAAGTTGGTTATTTGGAACTGACATGGTACTGAAGTAGAGTAATACAACAAGAGTGGGTTATAGGAGAATATAGGTGGTTTATGTCAGCAGTGAGGTACTTTAACATTGAGAGGAGCATAAGGACAAATGGCTTTCTATAAGCAGCATTAGCTTTGTATAGTTACTGTAAATGCAACAATATAATTAAAATATGACAGGAAAATGTATATGCACACCCCATTTTCCATTCAACTGCAAAAGTAAAGTGTTTATGTGCAATATAGTAAATGATAAACATTTCTTGAATGTCTACATTAACAGTTTCCTCACAGGAACATTTGTTTCCTACAAGAGATCTTTCCTAACAGTTCCTTGTTATCCTGGGTGTTCTGAACCCATTCACCACACAACCCCAGGTGTCCCAATCAGCTTGTCCCACTTCTCCCAAAGCAAGAAGAGGAAAGGAAGGGGAGAGATACGAGAGGAGCATGTTGCTGGCTCACATAGCCTGTGGGCAGCTGGCGGGCAACAAAAGTGCTGCCGGGTAGTCTGGTAAATCCCAGGCCTCACAAAGAAGCCTTTCTCCAATTTCTCTCAGGATGGCTCTGGTCACGTGATGCATCTGTTCTCCTGGCATGGAGATGGTCACGGGACGCATCTGTTCTCCTGGCATGGAGAGCCTGCCAAACCTGCAGATTCAATCCAATTGCGGGTTATAGGCATTGTAGATTTTAAAGGCCATTTCCGATTGAGCCGACATATGCAGCATTTACCGTAAATGGGATCTCCACAAATGCAGGAACATTGCTTTTAAAAATCTCAATGCCTATAATCCACGATCTGATAGAATCCCATCCAAGGCATGGCACCTGTAGTATACAAAAATAGTCTTTGGCCTTGAACGTCAATATCACTCAAAAACAATATTTTGATATTTGTTTTGCATTAGTCCACGGTTGACACCGTCCCAAAATGTTTTACATGTCAGCAGTCAAGATATTGGACTTTATTAAGAAGGAAAAATGGTGATGTGGCTGGAGATACTTTTCTTCTTAAAAGTCCAATATCTTGACTGCTGACATGCAAAACATTTTGGGACTGTGTCAGTGGACTTAAGAAACAAATTCTAAAAAGACAGTTGGAGTGAAATTCCCCTTTAAGTCCTGTTCCAGAGCCTCAGTCCCCATCCCTCCTTCCCCTTCACACACAAACCAAATACACCTACACATTTTAGTGCCTGCTTTTTATTTCATTTCATGTTGAGAAAGGTAAAACAGAACAAAATTGTACCACAATTCTATTCATGATCGTTGATCAAAATGGAAAAAATGTTGCTAGATATGTACAGAGGGGGCAAAGCAAAAAGGAAAACGGAAGGGGAGTAGGGGTCGCAGTATTTTATTCTCAGGTTAAAATACCCCGTTTCAAGTGAGTGTGTGCTGACCTTTTACAATTGGATATCTCTCTGCTTACATAAACGCTGCAAACAGAGCCATAATATTAATAAAAAATACAATAGTTATTTTTCATTGACAACAGGACCCCCCCCCCCCCCCCCCTGCATGCCAGGGGGTGGCCCTCTGTCTATGGGTACAACAATGTGCTGCACTAGAGTTAAAACAATGGAGGCCAGAGCCCTGTATCCCAAACCGTGCTTTCCCACCAACCGCCTCCCCACTGCCATGCTGTGATAGTACAGATTTTTCTTTTATATGCAGCATAAGTAATTTATACAGTATCAAAAAAGGAGGAAAGCAATTACAGAAACATAGTTTAAACGTTTTGAGTTAGTCGTCCTGCTATATGCTTCCATAAAGCTTGTGAGATACTGGCTTTTCCGCTAAGTCTGGGGAGGATTCTATAGAGCTCTGTTTCCTGTGCGTTCTTTCCATTTTCCATTCATTGTTCACCAAATCCATCCAGATATTCAAGTATTTTCACGTTTAAGGAAGACATTTAAGGCTTCTGTGGCAAAAAATATATAATCAAACCACAAAATAAAATAAAAATCTGTTGTAGTGAGTCGAGTTGTGCTGCACTGCATTGGGCGAGTTGTGTTGTTGCGCTTGTGGTTGTGTATGTATGGAAGTCTAAGTGCCCGTAGAAGAGGGCTTCCTCAAGCCTACCTGGCTTGTGTTCAGTAGAGCAGATGGAGGAGAGTGTCTGTTTAGAGGGAGGGGTGGGAGTGCTCTGGTCTCAGTAGGTTGAGGAGGTGGTGCTCATGGCGTCCTCACTGATGCGTGTACACCCAGGATGCACACTGGCAAAGTACTGGACGTCCTTGTCCAGGTCCATCTGCAGAGCCACCAGGGTCTGCTCCAGTGACTCCTGGTGAGAGTTGGCAGAATGCAGGAAGTACTCTGCAGGAAAGGACAGAGGAACATGGAAGACAGATGTGATGGAGGGTTCCGCTGCCGATATCTGGGAGAACGTTAGCATATGTTGTAACACTACATATTGATGCAGTCTTCGTTGTGTTTCCTCATTGGGGATTATTTAAGTGTGTCTTGTAAAATAAAATACTATTAGGGATCAATATAAAATAATCTATAATACCAGTGGTCCAAATTAATACCAGAACAACAGCAAAGGACCTTGTGAATATGCTGGAGGAAACGGGTACAAAAGGTATCCTATATCGACATAACCTGAAAGGCTGCTCAGCAAGGAAGAAGCCACTGCTCCAAAACCACCATAAAAAAGCCAGACTACAGGTTGCAACTGCACATGGGGACAAAGATCATACTTTTTGGAGAAATGTCCTCTGGTCTGATTAAACATAAATATAACTGTTTGGCCATAATGACCATCGTTATGTTTGGAGGAAAAAGGGGAGGCTTGCAAGCCGAACACCACCATCCCAACAGTGAAGCACGGGGGTGGCAGCATCATGTGGGGTTGCTTTGCTGCAGGAGGGACTGTTGCACTTCACAAAATAGATGGCATCATGAGGGAGGAAGATTATGTGGATATATTGAAGCAACATCTCAAGATATCAGACAGGAAGTTAAAGCTTGGTCGCAAATGAGTCTTCCAAATGGACAATGACCCCAAGCAACTTCCAAAGTTGTGGCAAAATGGCTTAAGGACAACAAAGTCAAGGTATTGGAGTGGCCATCAAAGCCCTGACCTCAATCCTATATAAAATGTGTGGGCAGAACTGAAAAAGCATGTGTGAGCAATGAGGCCTACAAACCTGACTCAGTTACACCAGTTCTGTCAGGAGGAATGGGCCAAAATTCACCCAACGTATTGTGGAAAGCTTGTGGAAGGCTACCTGAAACGTTTGACCCAATTTAAAAGGCAGTGCTACCAAATACTAATTGAGTATGTAAACTTCTGACCCACTGGGAATGTGATGAAAGAAATAAAAGCTGAAATAAAATCACTACTATTATTCTGACACTTCACATTCTTAAAATAAAGTGGTGATGCTAAGTGACCTAAGACAGGGAATATTTACTAGGATTAAATGTCAGGAATTGTGAAAAACTGAGTTTAAATGCATTTGGCTAAGGTGAATGTAAACCTCCGACTTCAACTGTATATAGCGGACAGGTGTAGAATTTATTTTTAAATCAAGCACACAGCCATACAATCACTATAAACAAACATTGGCAGTAGAATGGCCCATACTGAAGAGCTCAGTGACTTTCAACGAGGCACCGTCATAGGATGCCACCTTTCCAACAAGTGACGTCGCCAAATAGGCCCCTTAGTTCCAGTGAAAGGAAATCTTAACGCTACAGCATACAATGACATTATAGACGATTCTGTGCTTCCAGCTTTGTAGAGGCTGTTATAGCAGCAAAGGGGGTACCAACACCATATTAATGACCATGATTTTGTAATGAGATGTTAGACGAACAGGTGTACACAAACACTAAATTACCAAAAGTATCGTATTTACTTGTAAAAACTTGTTTTACAATTTAAAATGTGTCCCATTTAGGAAAAGCATTGTAAAATCTCTCACCTTTTATAATTTTATTCGTTAAGCACTTTGAAATGCACCCACTGCTAATCTGTAATTTATTTCACCACTATTGCCTATTTATTGTCTTATCTTCCTAACCTTACTGCATTTTGCACTACATTTGCACTCTGTATATAGATTTTCTATTGTGTTATTAACTGTACGTTTGTTTATTTCCCATGTGTAACTCTGTTGTTTTTGTCACACTGCTTTGCTTTGTCTTGGCCAGGTCGCAGTTAACTTGTTTAACTGACCAAATAAAGGTAAAAAATAAATTTAAAAAAAGTACTCTAAAGTTTGATTTGTGAGAGACGAGTGTAAAACAGTTCTTTTAAATACCCAATATACCAAAATAATCCATAATTGCTTGTTGTCCTTGTTCTAACTATGGAATTGGTCAGCTCAACATACCGGTGTGTGTGTATGCATGCATGTACCTCTCTCCATCAGGCTCTGGCGGATGGTCTTGGCCAGCAGCACCCTGACGTTGGCCACAGGGTCGGAGGCCAGATGCAACAGAGGGGTCAGCAGGTGTTCCGAGAACTGCTCCAACGACACACAGTCATCCTCAATTACCAGCTGACAGAAACAAGAAGAGGATGGTCAGAGTGTGTGTTGAGAGCAAGGGAGGCGGAAGGTAAGTGTGTGTGTGTGTGTGTGTGTTTGAGACATACCAGGGAGCATGTGACCATGTGTGTGAGCATGCATGAGACTGAACAAAAGAAAGCTTACGCACAAGTTAACACACTTGACCTCTCGGTCTCACAAACTCAGAGGCATGTGGGACAGAAAATGGGGCCATTCATAGAATCAAGTGGCCCATTGAAAACCGTGTCCTCTTAGCTACCGTAGCCACTCCACTCACTGTATAATAATATTGTAGGACGGAAACTAAAGGCTGTTCAATAAAACTGACCTTAATTAAAAATGGTAATTCAATCTTGGCAGATATCCCAGCAACAACCACTTACTTTCTGAGAAATAAATACAGCCAAACTCATTTGATCTTTTACAAAAACAATACACCACTAGGGTTGAGCGAGGGTAGAACGCAATGTTTTTTGTAGTTACTGGAAGATTATTTTTGTGTTTGATAGGTCAGGATTTGACGAGATTAATAATGACAAACATGAAGAGAAGATGTCCTCACCTGACAGACAAAGGTGAAGGCCTGTCGTCCCGACCACTTGTGGGAGTGGCAGAACTTCTCCACCAGCTCACTCAGGAAGTCTGCCAACAGCACCTGGCACGACGCCACCTTCCTGATGATCTCACTCACCTGACAATACACAAAATAAATACTGACTTTGCTGATAGCTATTTTAAGGAAAACATTTACTTACTATGACATGTAGTTGTCCGACCTAGCCATCTTAAGATGAATGCACTAAGTCGCTCTGGATAGGAGCGTCTGCTGAATGACAAAATCTGTGTGTGTATATACACAGTACCAGTCAAAAGTTGACACACTCATTCCAGGATTTCTTTATTTTTACTATTTTCTACATTGTAGAAAACTATGAAATAACACATGGAATCAAATAGTAACCCAAAAATATTTTATATTTGAGATTCTTCAAAGTAGCCACCCTTTGCCTTGACAGCTTTGTACACTCTTGGCATTCTCTCAACCAGCTTCATGGAGGTAGTCACCTGGAATGCATTTCAATTAACAGGTGTGCCTTGTTAAAAGTTAATTTGTGGAATTTCTTTCCTTCTTAAAGCATTTGAGCCAATCAGTGGTGTTGTAACAAGGGTGGTTTACAGAAGATAGCCCGATTTAGTAAAAGACCAAGTCCATATTATGGAAAGAACAGCTCAAATAAGCAAAGAGAAACGACAGTCCATTACTTTAAGACATGAAGGTCAGTCAATACGGAACATTTCAAGAACTTTCAAAGTTTCTTGAAGTGCAGTCGCAAAACCCATCAAACGCTATGATGAAACTGGCTCTCATGAGGACCGCAACAGGAAAGGAAGACAGAGTTACCTCTGAGCTTATCCTCTGCATCAGAGTTAACAGCCTCAGAAATCGGCAATTAACTGCACCTCAGATTGCAGCCCAAATAAAAGCTTCAGAGTTCAAGTAACAGACACATCTCAACATCAACTGTTCAGAGGAGACTGCGTGAATCAGGCCTTCATGGTCAAATTGCTGCAAAGCAATCACTACTAAAGAACACCAATAAGAAGAGACTTGTTTGGGCCAAGAAACACGAGAAATGGACATTAGACCGGTGGAAATCTGAGATTTTTGGTTACAATCGCCGTGTCTTTGTGAGAGTAGGTGAACAGATGATCTCCACATGTGTGGTTCCCACCGTGAAGCATGGAGGAAGTGTGATGGTGCTTTGCTGGTGATTTATTTAGAATTCAAGGCACACAATGCCACGATGAGTTGGACTGCCGAGTGAAGGAAAAGCAGCCAACAAGTGCTCAGCATATGTGCAAACTCCTTCAAGACTGTTGGAAAAGCATTCCAAATGAAGCTGGTTGAGAGAATGCTAAGAGTGTACAAAGCGGTCATCAAGGCAAAGGGTGGCTACTTTGAAGAATCTAAAATAGATTTTGATTAGTTTAACACGTTTTTGGTTACTACATGATTCCATGTGTTATTTTCGTAGTTTATGTCTTCACTATTATTCTACAATGTAAATAAAAAACCTTGAATGAGTAGGTGTCCAAAGTTAACTGGTACTGTATAATTAATGAAATAAATATTGAACACGTCACCATTTTTCTCAGTAAATATATTTCCAAAGGTGCTATTGACATGAAAGTTTCACCAGATGTTGGTAACAACCAAAGTAATCCATACATACAAATACGTTCAGAAATTAAGTTGTGTAATAATGTGAAATGACACAGGGAAAGAGTATTGAACACATGAAGAAAGGGAGGTGCAAAAAGGCATGGAAAGCCAAGACAACAGCTGAAAACTATCAGTAATTAAAAAGCAATCCAGCCCCCTGTCAGTGCAAATTAATATCAGCTGGTTCAGTCCCAACTGATGGCCTACAAAAACGTCTCATTGCCAAGGTGTCACACTAGACACATCTCATGATTGGTAAAAGCAAAGAGCGGTCTCAAGACCTTCGCAACCTAATTGTTATAGGCGCATTTCTAAGCTTCCGAATGTTCCAGTGAGCACTGTTGGGGCCATAATACGGAAGTAGAAAGACAATCATTTCACCATAAATTTGCCTCGACCAGGTGCTCCTCGCAAGATTTCTGACAGAGGAGTGAAAAGAATAATCAGAAGAGTTGTCCAAGAGCCAAGGACCACTTGTGGAGAGCTTCAAAAAGACCTGCAATTAGCAGGTACTGTTGTCTCAAAGAAAACAGTAAGTAATGCACTCCACAGCCATGGCCTGTATGCACGCTCACCACGCAAGACTCCATTGCTGAAAAAAAAGCATGTTGAAGCTCGTTTAAAGTTTGCTGCACAACATTTGGAAAAGCCAGTGAAATACTGGGAGAATATAGTGTGGTCAGATGAGAGCAAAATTGAACTGTTTGTGTGTCATAATACACACCATGTTTGGAGGAGAAATGGCACTGCACATCACCCTAAAAATACCATACCAACAGTGACGTTTGGAGGTGGGAACATCATGGTGTGGGGCTGCTTTTCAGCAAATGGTACTGGCAAACTTCACATAATTGAAGGAAGGATGAATGGGCAAATGTACCGAGACATTCTTGACAGAAATCTGCTGCCATCTACAAGGATGATGAAGATGAAACGAGGGTGGACATTTCAGCAAGACAATGATCCCAAACACACAGCCAAGGAAACTCAATTGGTTTCAAATAAAGAAAATAAAGCTGCTAGAATGGCCCAGCCAATCACCTGACTTAAATCCCATTGAAAATCCATTGGAAGATCGAGATTCATAGAAGAGGCCCACGGAACCTTCAAGATTTGAAGACGGTTTGTGTGGAAGAATGGGCCAAAATCACACCAGAGCAATGCATGCGACTAGTTTCTCCATACAGGAGGCGTCTTGAAGCTGTCATTACCAACAAAGTCTTTTGTACAAAGTATTATACAAATATCAGTAAGTGTGTTCAATACTTTTTCCCTGTGTCATTTCACATAACTTAATTTCTGAACTTATTTGTTTTGGTTTCTTTGTATGTATGGATTACTTGGGTTGTTACCAACATCTGGTGAAAATGTCATGTCAATACCACCTTTGGAAATATATTTACTGAGAAATGGTGACGTGTTCAATACTTATTTCACCCGCTGCACATACACACTGAACAAAAATATAAAAACGCAACAATTTAAAACCATTTTGCATAGCTAGTTCTTATAAAGAAATCAGTCAATTGAAATTAATTAATTAGGCCCTAATCTATGGGACGCAGCCATGGGTGGACCTGGGAGCCAGACCCAGCCAATCAGAATTTGTTGTTTTTCCCCCACAAAAGGGATTTGCATGTGGTCTGTGGTTGTGAGGCTGGTTGGACATACTGCCAAATTCTCTAAACGATGTTGGGGGGAGCTTATGGTAGAGAAATTAACATCAAATTCTCTGGCAACAGCTCTGGCAACAGCTCTGGTGCACATTTCTGCAGTCAGCATGCCAACTGCACACTCCCACAAAACTTGAGACAACTGTGGCAAAACTGCACATTTTAGAGTGGCCTTTTATTGTCCCTAGTACAAGGTGCACCTGTGTAATGATCATGCTTTTTAATCAGCTTCTTGATATGCCACATCTGTCAGGTGGATGGATTATCTTGGCAAAGGAGAAATGTTCACTAAAAGGGGCGTAAACAAATTTCTACACAAAGAGAAATAAGCTTTTCGTGCATATGGAAAATTCTGGGATCTTTTTTTTCAGCTCATGAAACATGGGACACTGTTCAGTGTATAAAAGAGACCAAAACATGAGATGTTCATGTGTGGAAGTGGTAGGGAGCGGGAAAATATTTATCAGAGATATAAATGCCCAACATGAAAAAAAAGTCAATTTCAATAATGATTTTAAAAATACAGAAAGTCAGAAAAACAGGACGGAGCCCATGTAAATAAAGGATAAATAAAAAAAAAATGTTGGAGGGGGCTGGCTGGGTGACGTACCAGTTTGTAGGAGGTCCAGCGTACAGAGGACACACTGTCCGTACACAGGCTGAAGGACAGGGGACGAAGGTAGTCATACACATCCTGACCACTGTACAGCTCCAGTAGCAGCACCAGCTGTCTGAGAACAGAGTGGATGGTCACTCACAGGTCAGCTTTCAAAAGAGAGATTACCCATAGAACCAAATGTCACCAAAAAAGGCTATATTGATGTTTAACTTTCTCACCCACAGTAAAGAAATGTAAAGGCAGTGACAACTTCTGCTCCTCATATTTACTGTAGGTCCGAGAGCATAAACAGTACCTAGGGCTACCATCATTCGTCTGGGTGGTAATGGTGTGTGTGACAACTAAGTTCACAGGGGAAATCAATTGATTAATAAAGTGTAGTAACAGAGTAACCTACTCGGCCAGCTCTGATCGGAAGCGCCAGTTGCGGCTGTTGTCTGTGACCAGGAACTCCTGGAGCTGGTACAGGTATTTACGCCGCGTCTCCTGGTGCAGAAGCTAGAGGGAGTGGGTTAAATAGGTTCTTTGATCCCCTTTGACCACACAGCAGAACAGTGAAACTCTACACTGCATTACAGAACACACTGCAGGTGCCCCTGGATACCATCATAGCACACAGCAACACTACTGGAAATATGAGCCATTTGGAACAATAGAAACATTGCTGCAGTCAGACAGCAGGGATGTGAGTGGGACAGCAGATGGGTAATGACCGACTAGCTATCCATTCTAATGATAATACAAAGATCTAAGAAGAGATTGTACTCTTGAGCAATATTAATTATTTATCATCAAGCCTCTTTATACTGATTTGCTGACTGACCTTGAGGAAGTCGTAGAGGTGTTTGAGGACCCCTACCCGCACCTCGTCCAGGTCCTTGAGGAAGCTGTTGAAGATGGGCACCAGGTCAGCTGCTGTCAGCTGGTCCCCCAAGATCAGGGCCAGTTCGTGGATGGAAAAGGCCAGCGTCCGACGCACCTTCCACTGGGGGAGATAGAGGGACAGAGATATTAGAGCCCAGGCAGGCCTAGATGTGTATGAGTCAGGGTTTCCGTTAGCCGGTAAAAGAAAAATATAAAATTCTGCCAATAACAAGTCACATTGCGAAATAAGGCTTTCTAGGCTATTAATTGATGGAAATACATTTTGACTGGTCATGATCATTAGTCTATAGGTTCATTTGAAATTAAATTGGCGCATGTACAGTATATTTATTACACATTTTATTTATCACGCACGTAGAGCATACAGATATAGACCCTTTGAGTGGAAAATATGTCAGACACGCAAGGCCTGCTGCTACAGCAGGCCTTAAATAAATAGGCAACGGATGGCAGGCTTCATCAGCGTGTCACACACCACTTTGCAATGAGCTAAAGGCAGTATGCATTTTGAAACCATATACTTAATTTGTTTATAACCTGAACGGTTTTACTACATAAGAGGCATGGCTTTATTAGCAACCCATGCTAGTTGTTACATATTAGATCTTTCAACAATTCTAATGGATATTTTCATCCGTCACATGAAACCGCAGCGCTTTTGAAGCCAATTGCATTACGGAACAAATATTTGCGCATAGCATACTGCCTTGTGCGCATTGCTGCGCTTATAATGTGAATAATAATAGTTCAACAATTTAAAGCTAAACATTCTGATCTGTATGAATTGGGATCTATCATCCCACAACTGTCCCATAGTCTCTTAGGAATAGGTAATTTCTTTCTCAACAAGCTGACCAACTTTTCTACTATAGGGATAGTAGATTGACATAGCCTAGTGATTGTTGTTCATCACTCATCTTGTTGGCTGAGGAAAAGTAAATGTGGACAGTTATTCTAACATCTTCAAAGTGCGCATCAGAATTAGGTAAGAAAGACTTCACATCGTTGCATCCTTGACTTGCATGTGTTAATATGAGTGGCCATAATGTAAATGTGATTTCTGTCATTCTGAGCACCGTGGGTGGACGCCCTAATCGGGTTACGCATCCAATACATAAGGGTCTGGTAAATTAAAATGCTGTCGGTCAAATGTCTGGCACCACATTGTGCTAACGGAAACCCTGGTATGAGTGTGTGGAGGAAACGGAGCTGCCAGGGGGAGACACAGCAGCAGACGCATACACAGGCCTCACATGGGGGGCAGGACAACTCCAGTCCTCAGGCTTCCTGCCTCCAGCTCCTGCTAGCTGATTGGGGGTTGAGTCTGACCAGAGCCTAAAGTGTCTAGCCCTTTGGGCTGAGGCAAAAGGTGGTCATTTGCAGGCAGGCGAACTCTGGGGTTGAGGACTGAATGGTGAGGGGACAGGACTTTGTTTGAGGACTGCAGTTGGGAACCCAACAAGCTAAAAAGAACCACACATTGGGCTTTGGAGAAACACAAATAATTAAAAAAAGTGTGAGGAGGAGCAGAAATAAGTAAACCTGCTCCATGCTCCAGTCTAGGTCCTGTCTCTGTCAAAGCAGCCCGACAACAACCAGCTGGCGGAGGAGGAAATAGACCACAGTGAGAGAGCACCACACCGTTACATGCTAACCACACCAGGGGTACATTCAGGAGGTTGCAACATTGTGGAACGTTCAGATACTGTAGAAACGTTGCCATTAGAGCTGATGTGAAACGAGCCAACTCTACAAGTGAGCGAGGTTCTACACAATCTATTTTATACCAAAAAAATGTTGCGTTCTACTGAATGTGTTCACCACCTCTTGGTTGACAGAGGAGGGTGTGTACGGGAGATGCAGATTGAAATAGAGTAGACCCACCTGCATGTCAGAGGCAAGTGTCTCGTAGGTATCCCGGAGGCAGTGCCAGTTCTGTCTGCCCAGGGTCATTGCCACACCAGGCAGGCTGTAGGCACAGTGCTTGGCGATCTCCATGTCCACCGTCTGGGCTCTGGAAGGGTCCGTCATGGACAGGTACTGGTCCAGCAGGGCCTGGGGGATCACGTCCTGATGCTTGGATTTCTTCTCATCCTCTGGAGTAAAGCTGCTGTCGCTCAGCTCAGAGTCGTCGCCGTGGCTCATCTGCAGGGTCGAGGTTCGGCTCTACCCAGACACACACCAAGATTAAACATGATAACCCAACAACCCTGCACCTTTTTCTCTAAAAGGTGTGAACCCCCACCCACCCATAAAAAGGTAGGCCTACACCACCCATTCCCCCTCACCTCCATGTCTGAGTGGTCTCCTATGAGGGGCATTTGGTGCACTCCAAAGGGGTTGTCGTGTTGGTGTCCCCCCTTGCTATCCCGGGGATCCAGGAAGGCATCGTCTAGGTGAGATTCCATGGTGGTGGCTCTCAGAGCAGCCGTCAGGACATCCACTTGTGCTGCAGGGAGGGGAGGAAAGTAGACATGGATGAGTGTATAAACTGAGGTGTGTGTGTGTGTGTCAAACAGGCGCTCTCTGTGCCGTATTTACACATCCTTCATTAAACAGCGGGCGTCAGATCGCTCAGCTGTAGTGTGTAAATCAGGTTTCCTGGATATTACGAAAGGTGTCCGAAATGAGTCGATTCTGTGTCCTGTACTTTTTACATTAACCATATCGACTGACTGTAGAAAATTATAACCTGCCGATGATGCCATTGTCCCCACTGTTGACCTGGCTCTCAAATACAGTAACACTTCATTGACCTGAAATTAGGTCAACTATGTACATGTTATCTAGAGCACATACAAATAACTGGTCATCTAGATAGACGAAAAGCTGTCTTTTAAAAAGCATATTGACGAGTTAGTTAAGAAGCTGAGAATAAAAATGGGTTTCTATAGGAGGGTTTCCCCAAACTCTGTCCTGTGGTGCAAGTTTTAGTTTTTGCCCTAACACTACACAGCTGTTTCAAATTATCAAAGCTTGATTAGTTGATTATTTGAATCAGCTGTGTAGTGTATTACAGAGGACCAAGTCTGGGAAACGCTGTTCTATAGAAATAGGTCCTGCCTCTCGCTAAATAGTAGGAAGCAGATTATTCAGTAAACGTTGCTATCGGTCCTAGACTATGGCGACATCTATATGAACACAGCTGCCACTTCTTTAAAGCCTTTAGATGCAGTTTAGCATCGTTTATTATGTTCTTTATTAATGGGCAACAATTTTAGTACTCATCACTGCATTCTCTACTAGAAAGTTGGTTGGCCCTCTGATGTCACGTAGGTTGATACATTTCTGTTTTACAAAAAGTCAAACTGTACCTCACAGCTTAACTAAACTTTAGACATGAGTTACCACACCCGGTCTCAGGGTCAGCTAACTCTGGAAATTCCTATCCTTACTTGCATGTGTATTTTCTGTAATTTATGCAATTCAGGGCTCAAATGTAAAATACACCTTGGTCTCGGAATGACTCCCTGATAAAAAAAAAAAAAAGTCAAAAAAAAAAAAAGCTACAATAACAATCTGGGGCCTGTTCAAGAGGATGTTAGAAGTGATATGATTGTCTGTAAGCTCTTTTCATTCCATTTCTATTTGCAACATTCAGAATGTGTCACATCACTGAATGAATACACACTAGGCTTGTGCGATACTGTATACCGGGGTATTTCGAAATATCGACAACATGATTTTCAATACCAACTGATACCTTCGGAAAGTATTCAGACTCCTTGACTTTTTACACATTTTGTTACGCTACAGCCTTATTGTAAAATGGATTAAATATATAAAAATCCTCAGCAATCTACACACAATACCCCATAATGACAAAGCAAAAGCAGGTTTTTAGAAATGATTGGCAATTTATTAAACCGAACAGAAATACCTTATTTACATAAGTATTCAGACCTTTTGCTATGAAGCTCAGGTGCATCCTGTTTCCATTGATCATCCTTGACATGTTTCTACAACTTGGAGTCCACCTGTGGTAAATTCAAATGGATTGGACATGATTTGGAAAGGTACACACCTGTCTATATAAAGTCTCACAGTTAACAGTGCATGTCAGAGACAAAACCAAGCCATGAAGTCGAAGGAATTGTCCGTAGAGCTCAGAGACAGGATTGTGTCGAGGCACAGGTGAAGGGTACCAAAACATTTCTTCAGCATTGAAGGTCCCCAAGAACACAGAGGCCTACATCATTCTTAAATGGAAGATGTTTGGAACCACCAAGAGCTGGCCGCCCAGCCAAACTGAGCAATTGGGGGTGGAGGGCCTTGGTCAGTGAGGTGACCAAGAACCCGATGGTCACTTTGACAGAGCTCCAGAGTTCCTCTGTGGAGATGGGAGAACCTTCCTGAAGGACAACCATCTCTGCAGCACTCCACCAATCAGGCCTTTATGGTAGAGTGGCAAGATGGAAGCCACTGCTCAGTAAAAGGCCCGCTTGGATTTGCCAAAAGGCACCCAAAAAGAGACTCAGACCATGAGAAACAAGATGCTCTGGTCTGATGAAACCAAGACTCAACTCTTTGGCCTGAATGCCAAGCGTCACCTGACACCATCCCTACGGTGAAGCATGGTGGTGGCAACATGCTGTGGGGATGTTTTTCAGCTGCAGGTACTGGGAGACTAGTCAGGATCGAGACAAAGCTGAACGGAACAAAGTACAGAGATCCTTGATGAAAACCTGCTCCAGAGCACTCAGGACCTCAGACTTGGGCTAAGGTTCACCTTCCAACAGGACAACAACCCTAAGCACACAGCTAAGACAATGCAGGAGTGGATTCGGGACAAGTCTCTGGATGTCCTTGAGTGGCCCAGCCAGAGCCCGGACTTCAAACATCTCTGGAGAGACCTCAAAATAGCTGTGCAGCAATGCTCCCCATCCAACCTGACAGAGTTTGATAGGATCTGCAGAGAAGAATGGGAGAAACTCCCCAAATACAGGTGTGCCAAGCTTGTAGCGTCATACCCAAGAAGACTAGGCTAACTATAAATTAAGTATAACTATAAATCTAAGATGTCAAATTATATGACCGTATGAAAAGCTGGATACCACCCAACCCTAACACACAACCCTGTTGAATATGCATTGTTCGTCAAACCAATGCATTTCTTACATGATGACACTAGTGCGAGATCAAGTAGAGATATTAAAGTCATGAGTGCCCCTCAGGCGAGAGACTTCACTGGAATAGAACTGCTATAATGATATTTCCCACACAGCGCTGTTCTGTAGTGTAGGCCTGGCCTATGTGAGTTCATTCCATGCAGCATGATGGATTGCATCTATAGTACAGGCAGGACAAGTAGTAGGTGCACAAATAGAAGAGGATTGCAGGAAAGCCTGTTTTACGACAAAAACAGCTTTAGTTCGAGGCTTCTTTCTGGTGCTTTTTGGTAACGCCCTTAGTTTCATTGTACGATTTATGACATTGATATACCGGTACACACATCTCACGATTTTTCTATCTACTGCCTTGCAGTCTCTTTCAAGTCGGGCCCAAAAAGAACCTCCCGTTTGTATTGTGTAGAATAGCCAGACTCCAGCAGGCTGCTAACCTCACATGCCAAGGCGACATCAAAGGTTTCCTTCCACCAATAACACAGTGGACTGGACTCAAAGTCTAACCTCTCACAGCGTTGGCCTATAATAGCACTAGCCTCTGAGCTCTACCACCCAACACTACCTGTGAAACAGAGCTGAGCTTTTCCTGTCCATTCATAGCAGAGGAATCTTAAATCAACACTATTGCTGGGGTTAGTTTGGAAAAAAACAGGTTGTCACTTAAGGGAATTCACCCTCCATGACAACTTCTTCCTAACAGAATTATATACAACCTACAACACACTATAAACCACAGTCTATGAATGGACACACAACCCCATGTATTTCAACAGTGACCAAAATAACCACAGAGTTAAATTCCAATGTATGGTGTTTAAGTAAGCAGCTTATCTTGACCCCATATGTAGTGTAGACATCTAATAGTGAAGTAAAGCTTCATAGATACTAAGCTCACCTTTCACGTCAGGGTCATCAATATGAGGCTCCAGGTTTTCAATCAGCTCTTCCAGCTGTTTCCGGTCCAGGACAGGTGCCGAGGCCTTAGTCTTGCCCTGACTGGAGGAGCTGTAGCTGGGGGACTCCTCTTGGCCGCTTTCCCCCTGTTGGAACAGCTCCATGTCCAGGTCCATCTCAGCGATGGGCATCCTCCAGAAGTGGAAGGAGTTGTAGAGCTCCTGCTCGGGGATATTGTCCCGAGGACTGACCGAGGGGGACTCCTCTGCTGGCTCAGGCAAGCATGGAGAGTCATCCTTCTCAGGTGGCTGTGGCTCTTTCTCAGTATCCCCTAAAGGGGCTTCCTCCTCCTCCCGAGCCCCTGCTGTGTCGGAGTCGGGGGTTAGAGAGGAAGGCTCCTTCTTGCTCTTCTCGCCACAGAGGCACTCAGGACCCATGTCAGCGTCCGTCAAGGCCTCCGCCGCCTGCTCCCCACCACCCTCCTCCGCCACATCCACTCCTCCTACCTCCTCTGTCCTGCACAACACCCCCTCATCACCTGTCAAAATGCAGTCCTGTTGTGGACAACCCTCTTGTTTGCCATTTGTGCATGCAGGCAAGTCCTCCCCCTGCCTCTGACAGTAATTATCTGTGTTAGCCCTTAGGGAGAGATCTGTAGTGTCCGAGTTCAGTGGTTTCTCTTCAATACTGGGGGAGAGAGAGGAAGCTAGTTACAAACAAAGAAGTTCAAATCTCAATACAAACTTGGTGGATTTTCTTCTGAAAGATAGAATCCAGCCATTCATGGAAATTCCCTTTTATATGCTCAAAAAGGCTGCACCTGTTCTGTGGACGGACACAGTCGCACTTGCCCTCCTCCCCCTCTCTGAAGTACTGGCCCACACTGTGAGGGCTGGCGAACGTGGAGATGAACTGGCCCAGCGACTGGAAGGCAGCCTGACGCACCTGAGAGAGACACGCACAGTAAGAGACAAGAGGTCCAGGAACAAATGAGTATGACATGACAATTACTTACTCATTTAGCAGACAATCTTGTAAAGAGAAGTAGCCAAGTTGTGCATTCAAATAAGGAAGCCTGAATAAAATTACTGAGTCATGAGTTGAGGACCAATGAAACCAGATTCCCTCCCTCTTGCAAAGATTGCATCATCATCCCCTTCATTTGAGGAAGACTGATTAAATATTTTATTAAATCAATGTTTGTGTTAAAAATACTAAACGTAAAAAAAATATGGTTGTGCATTGTTAAGTACACCAAAGTTGGCACTTCAACAATAACAATATCCAAAGTCGTAGTGCGGATGAAACCTGAACATTAAGCTAACAAGCTGTTTAGCTGTAGGAAAGCCCAGAGTAGATCTAGCTTGCTTCGTAAGATAACCCCTCGGGTCAGGTTGTGGATTGGCAAATAGCAGAAATCCCCCTTTCTGTTGAGTGCTCACCCAACGAGAGGGGTCACTGATGAGGCTGATGAAGAGCGAGGAGAGCTTGGTCCTGCGCACTTCATGCGAGGTGGACGAGGAAACGGTCATGAAGCACTCGGCACAGGCCTTCCTCACCCCCCACACGTTGTCCGAGCAGAGCTGGAAAAAGCGGGGCAGCTGAACAGGACAGGAGAAAGAAGAGAGAAAAGGAAGGCAAAAAAAATATAAAAAAATGTTTCAGTTAGTCAGAGCTTGGAACGCCCGTTCCTTGAGCCAAGTGGTCACACAGAAAGAGGGAGCGTGCCAATGTGTCACCCATTACAATTTTAATGTCACAACACAATTGCAACAGAACAATACACTGTGCAGAGAAAGACTGACAATACAGTGGCAGTTGGGAATGACATTAGGCACAATAGTAGCTTCTGGCTGTCAGATTACTCATTTGAGTAATCCCTGGAGTGACAGCTAACAAGTCAATTGGCTGAGAATAAAACCAAGAGAGGTTAACATGTACCAGGAGTTCCTCTGTCGCCTCTCCTCCGACAACACTGCAAATGTCGCCAAAGTTCGCTGCACAAACCTGCCATAAACACACAGAAAACAAACATAAAACATTGACAAAGCCCATGAAGATGTAACAATACATTAAACAAAAAAGCTGAAAAGACCAATACTACATGTGAGAAAGTTTGCCGCACACAACAGAAAAGAAAATTGCAATTTCAAGTAGTACCTCCTGTTTGAGTCGGTTTTCATCCATTTGGTGCCGAATGAACACAACCCTAGTCTAGACTGTACTGACCTTGCGCATGTGGAACATCCTGCAGTCGCAACACATCTCACAGAAGCGGGGCAGGAAGAGGCGCTCGGTGATGTCCTTTCCCACCATGGGGGCCATCTTACAGATGATCTACAGACAAACGTAGAGTCAAAATAAAGTCTGTCAGCATCCTCCTCGCACCGCATGGAGGTTTGGCCACATCACAAAAACACTACCTGCAACCTACAGACAACTTTGAAATGCTCTTGCCTGCAGAAGGACAAAGAGTAATTTGAATCCTGGCTGCAGTCTACCTCTGTATATCACAGCTATGGTAAATAGCAAGCCAGATAAAACAAAGGGGTCAACCTCATGACATAAAATGCTAATGTTTTAAAGTTCGATATCTTAAAGTGGCACACTGGCAATATAACAATGTGGTGTGAGCATGTTACGAATAACCTGCTCCAAACTACTACATCTCCTCACACTCGTGCTTCTGAAATGGAACCCTATGCCCTATGTAGTGCAAAACGTTTGACCAGAGCCCATAAAAACTACTTAAGTAGTGCACTATATAGGGAATAGGGTGACATTTCAGACATCTTGGTCACGTGACTCACGGCCATGGCTTCCGTCTTGACGTCATCGTTGCTGTCGGGGGCGGTCAGGTCCACCAGGACGGGGCACACCAGGGTCTCAATGTCCCCCCTTTCAATCAGCTCCTGCTCCAGCAGCACCAGCAGGGCTGCCTGGCTGGTCTTTCTGACCTGGGGAGACATCCAAATCATTATATAGTAGTTATTAATAACATTAGTAAAATATTAGAGTTGCAATGAAAGGTTTATTTTCACAGCTTACCTGATCATCATCATTGAAAAAAGTTAAATAGGTGTAAATGTAACATGTGTCAATGGCCATATAGAGGCATTTGAAAAGTTGAACAGGTATAACAAACAACAGATGGATAATGTAATGAATTGTCACGCCTCCTTTACCTGGTTGTTCTGGTCAGCCAGGTATCTCACGACGATCGGTAGCAGGTATTTAGAGAAGGCAAACGGAATGGAAGGTCTGTTCTCTTGACAGAAAATGGCAATGTGAGGAACTTGCTCCATTAGCTCTGCTCTTACAGTGGGCTCTGAAAGAGGAAGGTCATCCATTTTTAAATATAATTTTAAGGACAGTAGAAAAGGGGCTAATAAAGCCTGAAGAGGAATGGCCTTTTAAAAACAAAATGATCTGGTTTCATCATAGACAGCAGCATAAATGTTGAACAATGAGTGAACCCTAGCTGGATGTTGAAACCAGATCCTTTTGTCATTCAAAAGGCTATTGGGGACACAATCTCTCTGGACAAATATGATATGCTCCTCTGTCCATACAGAGGATATCATTTGTCTGCAGAAAGTAACATATTCTTAACTTCAGATGTGAATTTAGTTAGGCCTACATTAGTAAGACATAGTACATCAATCCACTAATAAATAGGACTAGAATATTTCCCAGGCAGGCCCAAATGTCTCCAAAGCACACCTACCTTTGAAACACTAGGGGAATTGTTTTTTTTAAATGTACATTATAATATTCATGATAAAGTTGTTTTAAAACATGCCCACTGAATGACTAAGGTCCTCTTTGGTCAGTGTACTCCAGGGTTGCTGCTCTAATGTATGGATACACCATTAAGCAGGGCTGTTGCATTAACCTATCATGCCCTGTGCTTACAAGGACACTGCTAGTCCACTAGCCTACATTCAGAGCCCTAAATATTTCCCCAAATAATTATCCCAGCTAATAATGCCCAATCCAATCCATTTCCTAATCCCTACCACTGCTATGTCTGACACCAACAGGCTCCTGGACAGCTTCTATCCCCAAGCCATAAGACTGCTAAATAGATAACAAAATGTCTACACGGACTATGTAAAGTATTGGTCACGTATCATGAGCTGAAATAAAAGATCCCAGAAATGTTCCATATGCACAAAAAGCTTCTCTCAAATGCTGTGCACAATTGTGTTTACATCCTTGTTAGTGAGCATCTCTCCTTTGCCAAGATAATCCATCCACCTTGCATATCAAGAAGCTGATTAAACAGCATGATCATTACACAGGTGCACCTTGTGCTGGGGACAATAAAAGGCCACTAAAATGTGCAGTTGTGTCACAACAATGCCACAGATGCCTCAAGTATTGAGGGAGCGTGCAATTGGCATAAGCTGCCTCCAAAGTCGCTGATGTCAATGTTGTGAACAGAGTGACCCATGGTGGCAGTGGGTTTATGGTATGGGCAGGCATAAGCTACAGACAACGAACACAATTGATGGCAATATCTATGGCAATTTGAATGCACAGAAATACCGTGATGAGATCCTGAGGTCCATTGTGAAGCAGATTAATATCTTATTCCCAGTCTTGTGAAATCCATAGATTAGGGCCCAATTCAATTATTTCATTTCAATTGACTGATTTCCTCATATGAACTGTAACTCAGTTGAAATTGTTGCATTTATATTTTTGTTCACCATAAATATGGTATTGAAATGACCCTGTATAAAGCTTACTTACTTTCTCATTTTTGTTTTACCTTGTGTTATTTTTAGTACTACATTGATTACGGTGTTGTTCGGTTTAGAGCTTGCAAGAAAGGCATTTCACTCTACTTGTGCACGTGACATCAACATTTTAAAAACTTGCCAGATCTGAACTGCCTGGATAAGTAGAAGCAGTGGTGCACCTTCCACTATATTGCTTAGCCTACCTTCACCTTACAGATCTGAAAACATCGAAGGGTTAGGGCCAAGTGGGGTTGAAAAGGGACCGGCTGTAAAAGTCAGGCCGAATGCATTTCATCTGTGTGAAATGGCAGCCAGGTGCAGTTAACAGTCAGTTAAATACACCGCTCCATCAAACATTCATAGGCCTCTCTCTGCACTGGTGACCAGCTAAGGAGAACAGGCTGGCTACTTAATGACAGAAATAGGGGTATGTCCAGAGCATGCAGACAAACACAGGTTTTCCGTTTTCAATACAGTCAGCCATTAAACATGAAACAGATACGTCTAATTCAGCGATGGGGTCTTACCTGAGTCATCGGCCAGTCGGCCCACTCTCTCCAAGACAGTGATACAGTCCCTCTCATCCTCACTCACAGCTTTAAGTGTGTCCAACAAACTTCGCGCCACCATTTGTCTGGAATTCACACAATAACCAGGCATAAAATTAAACCTTTTACTATTCTCCAGAATACATTTTAAAAGTCTTCAAAAGTGTGTGTTCTAATAATGTTCCATTGGATAGCTACCTGTTAAAAATGTTTTCACTAGCCACGTATTTATCCAATCTTCCAAGAGGAGTCAGCATCTCATCTTGCGATACAAAGTCCAAGGCTGAAGGTATAATAATGATGTCAGACTCTGAGCTGTAGTCATCCACACCAACTATTAGAGACATTGGAAATATAGTGCATGAGAGGCACCCACCACCCAGACAGCCACCACCCAGACAGGCCGGTGAGTGGCAGTGACGAGGAACAGTGAGCAAATGACATGCAGTAGTGGCAGGAGCTTGGCACCAATGCTAAACCTACTACCATATCAGCAGTAGTTAAAATAATAAAGGTCCAGCCAAAAAGTGCAGAAGTGAAAATGACAGATTTGATGAGGAAAACATGAAATGCATCTAAAATGCACATAGCTTAAAAGCAGTTGTGGATCTGCTCCTCTGTGGGAGGAAGGTAGTTATATTATGAAGGTGGACTTATTGCATGTAGACGTAACACAATGGTATGGATATGTTGCATGATGTACTATTAAAACAAAGCAATCCACCCTCTTGCAACAAACAACTAGCTTGTACTCTAACACTGTCTAGTAACTGTACATCCTAGTTACTGCAATTTGGCCTGGCTGGCGGGCGCATGCACGTCGACTTCGGTCGCCAGCTGTGTGGGTTTTCCCACTGACACATTAGATAAATAGATAGATAGGTACTTTATTGATCCCCGGGGGGGAAATTTCATTGTCAAGCAGCTACAACAAAACACAGGGCAGGTGCAAAATGCCACAACGAAAAGTACACAAAAGACAGATACACGGTACATGATACATAGAGCGGCAGTATGAAAAAGTATAGAAATACAAGATATCTGGAGTGCAAAAAAAAAGCTATAAAAGGACATTGCATAGTATGGGTGGTTGGCTGAATATGTACACTATACATTGGTGGATGTTGGATGGTTAACTATACTATACAGGTCGATGGCAGAGAAATACTTCAGTAGCTAAAAATGCGTATGATATGAGCGAGGGTAATAATAGTTTACTTAATAGACAGACTGGGTAAATTAACAGGTAAGTGAAAATTTTGCATGGTTAAATTAGTTAAATTAGCTGTACAGTTAGGTATACAGTTATATTTACAGATAAGTGAATACTTGCATGTTTACACAAACTGTACAGGTAAATGACAGGAAGAGATACTTTAATAGCTAAATGTGTGTATGATATCATTTGGGGTAATAATAGTAATTCCCTTAAAATACAGTCCTTAGTGCGCAGGGTTTAATTACAGACAACTGCACTTATTGCACATTCGATATACTAAAAGCAATGAGAAAAGGTGCAACTGGCAGGATACTAATATGCATTCCTGAGTGAATGCCTACGTCCAATAATTACTTACAATATTGCATGTGATATAATATAACAACTGTACATGAGTATGTATATACAGACCTGTATGAATAAATAGGTCCTGAGTGGATGAGTGCTGACGGACCAGAGTTACTCACGGATGGATGCATAATTGTTAAACTAGGTCCTAGCACCCCAACAGTTCCAGATCTATGTTGCCGACGGCACGGCACCCCGGTGAGGCATTATATAGTCTCATAGCCGCCGGCAGGAAGGACCTCCTGTAGCGCTCTCTGGCACACCGTGGTGGGATCAGTCTGTGACTGAAAGTGCTCCTCTGCGTCATAACCATAGTGTGCAGAGGGTGGGTGACGTTGTCCATGATGGCCAGCAGTTTGGCCAGGATCCGTCTCTCCGCCACCTCCTCTAGAGTGTCAAGGCTCATCCCCAGGACAGAGCTAGCCTTCCTGATCAGCTTATTTACCCGAGAAGCATCACCGGCTTTGATGTTTGCTCCCCAGCACACCACTGCAAAAAAGATGGCACTGGCCACCACAGACTGGTAGAAGGTATGCAGTAGTTTACTGCACACGTTAAAGGACCTGAGCCTCCTCAGAAAGTAGAGTCGGCTCTGGCCCTTTTTGTACAGGGCCCCGGTGTTACCAGCCCATTCCAGTCTGTTGTCCATATGGACACCCAGGAACTTGTATGACTCAACCATTTCCACATCCGTCCCCTTTATAGGGACTGCAGTCAGGTCCCTATGCGGCTGGCTTCTGGGTTAAGTGAGCAGTGTGTCAAGAAGAAGGCTTGGTGGGGTCATGTTTCTGAGGATGCGCGGCTCTCGACCTTCGACTCTCCCGAGTCCGCATGGGAGTTGCAGCGATGGGACAAGACTAACTACCAATTGGATATCATGAAATTGGGGAGGAAAAAGGGGTAAAAAGTAAAAGAAAATATGGCCCGGCTGGGTTCATCAATTTCCCACTTTTGCCAGTCACCAAATTGTCTAATATGCACGCTGGATAGTGATATCAATCTATACTGAAAAAGAAATAAAACGCAATATGTAAAGTGTTGGTCCCATGTTTTATAAACTGAAATAAAAGATTCCAGAAATGTTCCATAAGCACAAAACTCTTATTTCTCAAAAAAATTGTTTTACATCCCTGTTAGTGAGCATTTCTCCTTTGCGAAGGTAATCCATCCACCTGACAGGTGTGGCATATCAAGAAGCGGATTAAACTGCATGATCATTACACAGATGCACCTTCTGTTGGGGACAATAAAAGGCCAGTTTTGTCACAAAACACAATGCCACAGATGTCTCAAGTTGAGGGAGCGTGCAATTGGCATGCTGACTGCAGGAATGTCCACCAGAACTGTTGCCAGAAAATTGTATATTAATTTCTCTAACATAACCTGGCATTTTAGAGAATTTGGCAGTATGTTCAACCGGCATCACAACTGCAGACCACGCCAGCCCAGGACCTCCACATATGGCTTCTTTCCCTGCGGGATCGTCTGAGACCAGCCACCCGGACAGCTGACGAAACTGAGGAGTATTTCTGTCTGCAATAAAGCCCTTTTGTGGGGATAAACTCATTCTGATTGGCTGGGCCTATGCCACCCATGGCTGCACCCCTGCCCAGTTGTGTGAAATCCATAGATTAGTTCCTAGTGAATGTATTTTATTTAACTAGGCAAATCAGTTAAGAACAAATAGTTATTTACAATGACAGCCAACCAAAAGGCCTCCTGTGGGGACGGGGGATTAAAAATAAAACACAATGGCAAGACACCACAACACTACATGAAAGACAGACCAAAGACAACCACATTGCATGGCAACAACACAGCATGGTAGCAACCCAACATGACACAAACATTGGGCACAGGCAACAGCACAAAAGGGCAAGAAGGTAGAGACAAGACAATTTATTTCCTTATATGACCTTTAACTCAGTAAAACCGTTAATTGTTGCATTTATATTTTTGTTCAGTCACTTATTAGGTAGTTATGTTATCATACTAATTTAGTTTGGCTAGCAAACCAAATAATCCAAACCCATTAATATTCCACATCAGGGAGGTTCAGGTTGAGTGAGTCAAATGGCCCTGAACGAATTTCATATATGTGTAACGTTAGTCGAACAGAAACCAACAACCTCCCTCCGCTGAGGTAGCTAACTAGGTTGCTAGATATCCTGCACGCAAACATGATGGATTAAGGGTTTTGAATCTAACTAGTGATGGGTGCGAGATGTTCATAATCAAATCGAATACAATGCAGTGAATCGGACCGCTTATTACTGTTAATCTGCTTTACCTGAGCTAGATGGTTAGCTAGTTGGCCATTTGAGAGGCTAGTTAGCCAATTAGCTGGTTGGTTTATGACCTGACTTCAGCGTGCGCGTGACATAGCGTTAGCGGTTTGGAAACAACTTTTGCAACCATTTAAATGTATACTGTGAATATACCTCTTTACACATCGAAGAAGAGGGGAAAGTTCCGTAAATTGCTAAGAAAGGGGACAGTCCAACACGTATACCCAAGGCCCACACATACGACCCACCCGTGAACTCCATAGCCGACATGGCAATTATGTAGCTAGCTAGTTAGTCCTCCTAGCAGCAGTAAGAGTTCCACACTGAAAACAGAGAACTTACATCCGTCCAACTCCTCCTGCGAATCCTCTTGGAGCAAAGATATATCTGTAAAAACGGAATGAAAGTATACTCAATCGATAGCTTAATTGTACTTTCACTAGAAACTTTTAAAATATGGGACGGAAATAAATCTTAACGTATTTTCCCGCAGCTAATGTAAACGAAGGCTACGTACCCGCCATCTTGTCCTGGTCCTACATTTAAAGTGGTATGGGCATATATGAGGCTTCAACTGGAGAGGGAGAAAATAGGAGCCGCCGTTAGAACTGAACAACGAGCGATCCGGATAGTATCAAATCCGTGACGAAATCACCACCTAGTGTCTTTGAGAGTAAAGTACAACGCCCAATGATTTTTCAAGCAATTGCTTCAAATTCTGGTCAGTGATTGGATAATAATGTTCTATTTTGTGATATTGCCAAAGATGGTGGATAAATTAAGGTTGTTCACTCAAGCAGTTTACCACTGTATGTGTGAATGTAATGAATTATTCTACTGTTAGAAGTGATCAGTACCCAATTTTGTGTACCATGAACTTTGATGTTACTATTCCAGATAGGGTACCATTCAGAAGACGGTGCTTCATAAAACAGACGGAAACGTTTGGTGATCATTGCTTAAAGTCGGTTGGAGAGTTGTCCTTCGAGTGGCCGGTTGGTGTAACTGTATATACTGCCTCTGTGACTTCACTGATTTTCAGTGCTGCGAATTTATATGTACCAGTGAAAAAAGGAAGGCGGTTCCTTGGTGGACTGAAGAGTGCACTGTGGCTATTCGAGAAAGAAATAGGGCTTACACAGTGTTGCGTTGGAATATGACTCCTGAGAATCTACTTGATTTCCAAAGGAAGAGAGCTTTAGTATGTAGGATCATTAAGTCTGTCAGGAGAAATGCATGGAGACAGTTCTGCTCTACAATTATTATTTTTTAACCTATTTAACTAGGCAAGTCAGTTCGACGCTGGGCCAATTGTGCGTCGCAATATGGGACTCCCAATCACACAATAGGCAGGGGTACTGACCTGGGGGATGTATGGTCTATGTTGAAGAAGATGACTGGAAGAAGCGAGTCCACTCAAATTACAGTTTTGGTTGTGGGTCAAAAAATGGCCGTAACTGATAAAGAAAAAGCTGAATGGTTGGGTAAGACATTTGCTTGGGTACATAGTGGGGTTACTTTGGATGAAGTATATAAGCAACGCAGGTGTGAGATAAGAAAAGGGATACTTTTGACTCTTACCTGAGATGCGTTCAGCCTTAATAGGCTGTGGACATACAGCCCCAGGTCATGATGAGTTGTGCTATGTGATGTTTAAGCATCTACCTGATGAGGTCATACATGTTCTCCTGGGATTATTTAATATTATTTGGAGTGAGGGAGTTATACCTTCTGGTTGGAAACTAGCAGTAATATTACATTTTGTAAAGCCTGGTAAGGACCCTTCATGTGCTGATAGTTATAGACCAATACCACTGACCTCTAACTTGTATAAAGTGATGGAAAAGATGATAGTCAACAGATATTTTATATTTATATTTCTTAGAACATATAGGTTTATTGAGTCAATGTCAAAGTGGGTTCCGTAAAGGTAGATCTACTTTGAATGCATTATCCAAAGGCTTGGATTTTAAACTACATTTTAGTCCAAGATCATTCTTTTTTATGAAATTTCCCCCCCGGGGGATCAATAAAGTATCTATCTATCTATCTATCTATCTATCTATCTATCTATCTATCTATCTATCTATCTATCTATCTATCTATCTATCTATCTATCTATCTATCTATCTATTAGTAAAGGTGAGCAATGGTGTTGAAAAAACTCTGGTCATGAAAGAAGTCATGGCTACTGTCTTTTTTTACATTGAAAATGCTTATGACACTATGTGGAGAGAAGGCTTACTGATTAAGACGGAAAGAATTGTATCTAATGCCTATGGAGAAGACAATGGTATTCCTCAAGGCAGTGCTATCAGTCCTATTTTGTTCAACATTATGATTAACAATGTGTTTTCGAATGTAGGTAGGGGTATTGAGGCTTCCCTATATGCTGATGATGGAGCTATTTGGAAGAGGGGAAGGAATGTGTCGTGATGAAATCTGTTTAACAAGCTATAGTGGATGGTGAAAGATGGTTAATTGACTGGGGGTTTTAAATTGTCTTGTATGTTCTTATAGAAAAAAGTTGCTGATAATATATAGTTGTTTCTGTATGGCCAGCCTATAGGGAGGGTTTCTAAGTGCAAATATTTTGGTCTGAGGTTGAATGAGCGATATACATGGAAAGATCATGTCATAGATATTACAACAAAGTGTAAGAAGGTGGTGAATCTTATGCGCTCGGTTTCTGGTTGTGAATGGGGTGCTGATAGACAATTGTTGATGGATATTCATAGAGCTCTGATCAGGACGACAATTGATTATAGGTGTATAGTTTATGGAACAGCGGCAAAGACTTTGCTTCAGAGGCTGGGCAGAATACTGCATATAGCTTTAAGGATATGCATTTAAATCAACATATGTATGTGCCTCACTAGTGGAGGCAGGTGAGATGTCTTTGGATATACGGTGTAAAAAATGGTCAATAGCTTATTGGGTTAGGTTGAAAGGCTGTGAGATTGAACATCCCACTGCTACTGTTCTAGATGACTGTTGGGAATATACTAGTAGACAAGGCAGTGGTTTTTGTTGGACAGCTGGAAAGCTTGCTGATGAGTGGTTTGAGAGAGTTGGAGGTTGGCCCTTCTGTGATGATAGAGGATGTTCCTCCATGGTTACTCCCAGATCCTGTTGTCGATCTATCCTTGGTTGACAATTAAATTGGTAGAAGTTTTTAATGCGTTTTTAACGCTTTTCACAGATGGATAGAAGGACCCAGATAGTGGGCGCACAGGAGCAGGCGTTTACGTTCCTGAATTTGATGTGCAGAAGACTAACAGATGAACTGTCAGTATACTCAGTTGAACTGTTGGCGATAGTAGTTGCCCTCCAGTGGGTGGAGGACGTACAACCTGTTAGAATTATAGTATGTTCAGATTCTCTGTCTGTATTGAATAGTTTATTATCTGGTAAATCTAATAGGAGTGACCTACTATTGGAGGTATTAATGTTATTATGGAGAATTGAAAGATAGGGTATAGTAGTGAAATTCTGCTGGGTCTCAGCACATTCAGGTGTGAAAAGGAATTAAACTGTAGACCAGTTAGCCAAAAGAGCTTTGAAACGAGATATAATTTATATTAATGTTCCACTGGGTAGAGGTGTCTGTGGTACCACATTTTTACTGTGAAGAGTTAATTTCACATGGTCAGATGTATGTTAGCGTCTCTTGGGAGCGTCTATTGAACGATCCCATGCCATGCTTGAATTTTGTTTATAACCTCAACCAATCTGCCGATGTCACTCAAAAGCACTTTAATTCTAGGTCAGGCTTCAAGTGCCATGTAGTGGAGGGAGGGGCAAATTAATTAATTGTTAATTGGATTAAGGTTAGGGTTATGTCTAGGGTTGAGGCCCTAACCATAACCCTAACACTAGCTTCATGTCTACTCCCAGCTCAACCCTAACCGTAACCCTAACCCTAGCTTCATATAAACTCCCAGTTTATCCCTAACCCACACTTCATCTCCACATCTTGGCTCAACACTAACCCTAGCCATAACCCTAGCACAGGGTTCCCCAACATATAATTTTTCTGGGCAAAAAAAATAGATATTGACAAGCATTTTGTTACACCCACAATAACATCTGCTAGCCACGTGTATGTGACCAATAAATTTGATTTGATATTCTTAATATACTTAATTTTGACTGCAATGTCTTGAGATACACGTCAACCCTGTGACACGTATCTTTTCACAATGAATGAAATGTATTGAGAAAAACAAACCCTGTGACACTCATCTGCAAAGTATTGAGAAAAACATCAACCCTGTGATACTCATCTGCAAAGTATTGAGAAAAACATCAACCCTGTGGCACTCATCTTTTCTCATTGACTGCAATGTATTGACAAAAATGTCAGCTACTGTGACATTTTATATTTTTTTGCAGAAACATGGCAGGATGACGTTTTCAGTCAGATAATGTTCTGGAACCGTTGAACCAGAAAAAAAAATGAGGAAGGATGTCTCGCTTCCTCTTTGTGTGCTTGTTTTGGATGTTATTGTCACATATCAGTTTGCAAAAATGTAAAAAAAAAATAATAATAATAATTGAGTTAACAAACATGGTCTCTTTTTTGCTTTCTTGAGTAAGGCAGCTCCAAAATGCAGATGTTTCAGCCTAGCTCAGTGCTTTCTGTGGTGGTGGGGCAGCCAGCGGAAAATACGGAGTGTAGGGGTTGGTAATGTTCTCTAGTTTCGCCGTGTTTGGCTCAGTGTTCTGTCACTCATGGGGATACTACGTCACCGCAAAATCTACAGGGAGAGCTCGAAAATTAAAGCCCCTTGGGTGCTGCCATAGAGTTACATTAGAAATGCCCATTCAAAATGGCTCAAGGTCATTGGCCACAGATGAAATGAAGTCATATCACGTTATATCTACAGTTGCTTTGATTAGACTCATGTCAACATCATACTTTCAAAATCAAAGACGACTGGGAACTCTGAAAAAAATGAGCTCCGACTGGGAAAATATGTTTTGAACGGTCATTCAACTCGGTTACTCAGGCCTCTTTCTAGAGTGTATGTTGTGTAGTAAGCTGTTAGTAGCCCATGTGCCTCACCCTAATAAACTGGTCCATCTTAATTTCGCCTACTGTTCTGACTCAGTGGTGCACATGGATTGCCTTTTATCTGCTTGTCGTCCCCTTGTGCCATAGTTTGTACATTAATTGTCAGTAGAAACCACATTTGTTTCAGCAAGTCAGCCCTATCAGCTATGTTTTATTAAAAGGCAGTAAATGAGGCTCAATTAACTATTTCACTGCCAGACAAGGCTCCGATGATAGCCAGGTGTAACAGTGGTAAGGTGTTAAGGGACTGCAGATGGGACTCTGCTGTTGGGACAGTTTTTTGTAGGCCCTAACAGTTTGTGGGTCACCGTTATAGTCCAATGAATGTATTGTTTTGTGTTGTGTACTGGCTTTGCTAGCATGCATAAAAATTGAGTTTGCCCCACCAACATTTACATGCAAAAATCGCCACTGGTTTCTAAACAAATACAACAGAGTTTTAAACGGTCTTTGACCATATTGTAGGCTACTAAATTATTTGGCTATATCCACCAAGGGGGCATGCTTCCGGTCTGGAAGGACGCTTTCCATTGTGCTCAGAGGGCACATGCGGTACTGCAGTTTAGCACACATTTTTTACACGCCTAAAAAGACAATTCCACAAACGGGTGGAAACGGCTCAGGTCTTTCGGACGATGATCTGTAACAAGCTATATCTTTGTTTGTTTGTTTTTTGGCGGATTTGGCACAACTCTACTATGACTGGGGTCGGCATGGCGGCTAGTTCAGATGACAGCTTTAGGGCTATTGATAATGATGATAAAACCCAGTGATGATCAGCTATTTACACCTGTTCTAAATAGCGGAATCACGAGTAAAATAAATCGCAATGGGGGTGGTGGAGGGATTAATACTGCTGGGGAAACACTGAGTATTGTTGAGGGTAGACCTGTAAAGCGCAGGAGTAGAAAGTTATGGTACTGTTCCCAGAACTCGCAAGTAAGTAATTCCATTCGTTGCATTTGACAAAAGCAATTAGAGAAGATATTGTGGTGATTACAGATGCCAACCTGCTGGGTTATGGGAAATTCCTGAGAATTGCAAACAGTAATGTTCAGCAGGAGAAAGTTGTGAAATTGAACTCACTAAATGGGGGTCGGGTGAAATGTTACATTCCCAGTAATATGTCTAAAATGAGAGGAGTAATTGCTGGGATGCCATTGGAAACTACCATGGAAGATGGTCTGGCTTCCCCGAAAGGAGGAAAGGTTATTGACGCGAAAAGCAAAAAGAGTGGCAGTCGAGTGGACACCTCAACTGTATTGTTACAATTTGAAGGGAACCTGCAGAATAGGGTGCAGCTAAGATCACTCAGTTATCCGGGTATAGAGTATGTGCCGCTGTGATTAGATAAATCGATCTGGTGAAATACGAAGATACGAGCGCTTATTTCAGAGAGCGCTCCGTAAACTACGCCCCGGTGGGCAGAGCTAGGCATGTTGGACTGTGACACGTTTTAATACGATAAAAAGCATCTCAGGAGCGATGTGTGGAGGCTCTCAGGTACGGCCGGTTATTGGGAGGTTGTTATTTGCAGATCATGGGGCCTTATGGAAAAGGGGAAGAAATGTGCCATACATATTCTGGAAGGTACATGAAGTAATTGATGAGGCAGAGCGGTTGGCATTAATGTGGAAAACTCAGTTTTCTTTACCAGGAAGTAAAGCTTGGAGAGGGTGGAGTACTTCACTTTCCTTGGGATATACTTTGACACTAGACTGACCTGGGCAGAACACATTGAACGATTGGTGGGAAAGTGTAAGAAGGTGCTAAATGTGAGGCGCTGTCTGATGGGGAAGGAGTGGGGTGCTGGGCGTTCCTTATTTACTTTTTTATTTTTTATTTAACCTTTATTTAACTAGGCAAGTCAGTTAAGAACAATGACGACCTCATTGAGGACCATGTATGTTGCATTGATCCACTAGATGTCATACAGTGGGGCGTTTTGGGACCTCCACAGTGTCTGCACTACAGGTGGAAATGGGGGATATGCCATTGCAAATTAGGAGACAGCAGCTGGAAATTGGGTCAACCTACAGGGACATGGTGTGTTTCATCCTGCAAAAGGGATTTTACAGGCATGCTGGGAACATGAGCTTTGGGTGGGTGGATAATACCCAGGCGAAGGAGATGTGACTGTATGGAAGGGAGTTTAGTCCAACTGTAGCTATTCCTGTAAATCCACCATGGCTACTCTCACCTCCAGTAGTTGATATAGAAGTGTTGGAGAGACTACAGAAAGATGGGGAGGGTGTTGATCCATGTGATTTCTTTAATAGAAGTCTGTATACTGTGTATCCACACTGTATCCAATGTGGCCATTTACACAGATGGTTCAAAAGATCAAAGGGCAGGATGTACAGGGTCAGCATTTGCAGAAATGTGGGGTGGCAGTCAGGAAACGTATTACAGATCACCTGGCTGTATATAGGGCTGATGACCATACTGTTGGCCTTGCATTGGGTGGAGGAAGTCAAGTCAGACAAAGTAGTTATTTTCTCTGATTCATGTGCAGTGTTGATGAGTCTGCAGTTCTTTAGCTCCGTAGCAGACAAGACCTGCTTTATGATGTACTATAAACCCATGGCAGGATTAGACAGATGTACAGATAAGATTTACTTGGGTGCCAGCCCATGTGGAGGTGAACGAGGCAGTTGATGTACTGGCTAAACAAGCACTTAGTAGTGCAAATGTTGATGTTGTAATTTCAATTAACAAGGCAGAGGCAAAAAGCCTGATATGGACAGTGATGGTGCAGAGATGGCAGGAGCAGTGTAATAGAGATACTAAGGGCAGGCATTTATTTCAAGTACAGAGGAAAGTCGGGGAGTGGAGGATGGCAGGAAGGGACAAGAGCTGCTTGAACAAGTGATCATTGCCAGAAAAACAGACCATGGACCATGTATTGCTACAGTGTGGGCAGTATCAGAGGGAAAGAGAGAGGCTGAGATCTAGTATGAGGGAGAAGGGGATACAGGAAATTAGTTTAAAGAGTATATTGACTAGAACTTCCATTAGATATGCCTTGCTCAAGGACACATCGACAGGTTTTCACCTTTCAGTTACTGGCCCAACTCTGACCACTAGGCTACCTGCTACCCAGATTGCAGTGAGCCTCAAAAGATTCCAGACAAAATAGGTTTTGTGTTTTGAACTACGGAGTAAAGCATAGATAGATAGATAGATAGATAGATAGATAGATAGATAGATAGATAGATAGATAGATAGATAGATAGATAGATAGATACTTTATTGATCCCCGGGGGGGAAATTTCATAAGGAGTCATCTAGGGGGTGTCGACGGATGTTCAGGTTGAATACCTGAAGAAAGTTCCTGGTGTGGTTGGTGCCCGGCTGGGTGAATGGAGAAAAATAAGAAAGTCTGTCAGTCCTGTTGTGTTTTGATAAAGGTAAAATACCTATGCATGTGATGCTTGTTTATGTAAGATACGCTGTATGAGCTTTCGTCCCCAAACCATTGCCGTGTAAGAATTGTAAAGTTTCAAGTGTGTGCAGAAAGACAGAGTATATTGAAGAACGGTGTGTAAAAGGATGACTGTGTTGCAATTGTGGTGGGGATCATAGTCCCGAGTTCCTGGAGTGCCCTGGTTAAGGTGATTGAGGTGACAAAAGTTAGTGGTCACTCGAATCTCCTATGCAGAGGCGATTAATTGGGAAAACAAGTGAAGATATGGTATTGGATGCACCACAGCCTGTAGTAAATGTTTGCTGCCAGTAAAAAGATAAGCTGGATTTTGTGGAATTCATTGCCACAGTTATAAACTGTACGGCACAAGTCTCAAAGAAGTCTAAGAAACTGGACATTATTGTGGCTGCGGCAGAAAGGTTTTTGGGACTTAAGGATTTTACATCTGAAGACTTGCAAGGGGTACTGGCGCTGGAAGACCTGCCCTCCCAGGTTCCCCTGTCATGTTTTATTTATATAATTTACAGAAAAGTTTGATTTAGTTTATATATTTTGTTCCTTTTTGGGGAAATCCTGTTTACATCCCGCACAGTAGGTGGCGGGATGCACATTAAATCGCCAATATACCATACAAAAAAAAAGAAGAAAAGCCTCTAATTTTACAGTGGCTCCCCCATGGTTCTGTGTAGCCTAGTTATGCTAATATATTTGAGACCAGTGTAGTGCAGTTAATTTAATCTTTGACTTAATGAGTAAAATATTGCAGTGAATGTCCTCCAGTTCGCTGCTGCCAATGACTGGAACGAATTGCAAAAATCATTGAAGCTAGAGGTTCCTATTTTATTTTTATTTTTATTTTATTTCACCTTTATTTAACCAGGTAGGTCAGTTGAGAACAAGTTCTCATTTGCAACTGCGACCTGGCCAAGACAAAGCAAAGCAGTGTGACAAAAACAACAACACAGAGTTACACAGTAAACAAACAGTCAAAAACACAATAGAAAATCTATATACAGAGTGCAAATGTAGTGCAAATGTAGTGCAAAATGTAGTGCAAAATGCAGTAAGGTTAGGAGGTAGGACAGTAAATAGACCATAGTGGTGATAGAAATTACAGGAATCAATCTAACAATGTCTTCATTGTGTTTTAATTGAAAATGAAAGCATAGTCTTCCTTTATTCACCATTTCAATAAGGAAAGGGCAATGCCAGTATTAATGGCCAGCAGGCTTAGACAATATCCATAATGACTATAGCGAAAGTACTCACATTTCAAGTCCCTATGGACAGATGGCTTTTCTTAAAGTAATATGGTAAGTAATGAAATACAAGTTTCTGGGTGTGTAGGGAGTGGGTCTGTGAATTGAGGGGGAGAAAGAATCAGTGGAGGTAGCAACAGGCTGGTAGAGGGGGGCAAGGTAGGATTGGGCCAGGCACGTCCAGTTGTCAGGCCATGGTGTCTTCAGTCGCAGTCCAAGAGTCTCAGCCCCTTCCCCTTAATAATTTTTTTATGTCAGCCAAGCCCATGTTTTAAAAGAAACGCCATTTATTTAAATCTTTACTTGATTAAGGAGTCTATTGCTTCTGTCCTTGTATAGTTTTCACTTCTTGTTACCTGGTAAATAACCAACAACCATGGGCAACCACAAGGAGAATAAGGTGAGGAAAAAGTCCATGTCAGCCAGGCCCATCTTTTTAAAGAAACACCATTTATTTCAATGTCTAGTTGAGTAAAATAAGTAGTTTTGTTCTGTTCACAAGATAATCCAGAGAATTGCGGTAAACAGCGCCACACTCAGGCAGAATGTTTGAAATTGATAGGGAAACATGGTACTGGAATGTATGGTAGAGGAAATGGTTGAACATGTTTTATTATTTTGTGAAATGTATGATGTAGAAAGGTAGAGGTTGTTTGAGAGGGTCAGAGAGGTTGGATAGGAGTGGGTAGTCAGTGGTATTTTGGGTGGGGGTGATGGGAGTAGTGACATTTGTAATGAATTATTTTATTTTATTAGAAATTCAGGGTTAGTTAAGAGAATATAGTGGTATAGATAGGTCGTGACCGGCTTCACACTCCAGTAAAGTAGGTGGCGGTGTATGAATTGTCACAGACGGCTATAATGCGTATGCCCTGCCTACCTGAGGATATGTCTTTTTCAGCCTGTATTTGAGGGGTGCAAAATCTACTTGTCACCTAAATCTCACTGGATTGATTGTTTTTAATTTGACTCTTTCATATTCTTGTTTGTGCCGGTCGTCTTTTTCCCCGTTAACGTTACGACTGTGGAAATGTTTGTAATGATCTGTCAAACACACCCCGGTAATGGCTGAAATAAGAATACTCAATGGAATACATTGTCTTTCCGTTGCATCTAAGAATGCTAAAGCTTCGTCAGGGATTTAACACTGTCTCAACACTTATGGTGGCTTATGGTAGAGAAATTCAAGGTTCAATTCTCTGGCAACAGCACATTTTAGAGTGGCCTTTTATTGTCCCAAGCACAAGGTGCACCTGTGTAATGATCATGCTGTTTAATCAGCTTCTTTATATGCCACACCTGTAAGGTGGATGGATTCTTGGCAAAGTAGAAATGCTCACCAACAGGGATGTAAACAAATTTGTGCACAAAATGGGAGAGAAATAAGCTGTTTTTGCGTATGGAAAATGTCTGGGATCTTTTATATCAGCTCATTAAACCAACACTTTACATGTGTTTATAAATCCATAGTGGGATTTGAACATTTTTTTATTATGAAATTAATAAATTATATAACATTCCAACCTTGTTCAGCATTATCTAGTAGTGCAAATATGGCATTATTGCACTATTTGTATCCGTTGTGATCAGTTGCAATGGGGAGATTTTATTTTGAAGGCGAACACAGGTATTAGAGCACATATTTCGCGGTGACGTGCATTTTGCCTGCTGCGCGCTTCCTTAACAACTCAACAGTACTCGTGTTCACGCCCATTGGCTCAGAGCGACTCGTTGCCCATTTAGTAGTGATGGGAAGTTCGGCTCTTTTCCGAGAGCCGGCTCTTTTGGCTCAGCTCCCAAAGAAGAGCCGGCTCTTTCGACTCCTGAACGGCTCTTAATTTAGGATTTTTTTGTAGGCCTTTATTTTACCCTAACTTAAAAAAAAAAAAAAGGTTTTTGTGTTGAAAACCCTTTCATGTGCAGTGTTTTTATGCATTTATTTTGTTACAAAAGCATTCTTTTGTTTTTAATCATTTTAATCAAACATTTTTTTGCACAAATTAACAACAAAAAAACAGCAAATAAACAGAATTGAACTAGAACAGAACTAGAACCAAACTCAAGCAAACAGTATTAATGTCCTCAGTGAAGATTGGCATTCAAAAAAATCAGATGCCTCAGCTTTGATGGACTGATCCTATTTCTTCTTTCTGAGATTATCTGCCCTGTTTTTGAGAAGATTCTCTCTGAAGGAACCGATGTTGCCACAATACACAGTCTCCCTTCCATCATGTGCTATGCCTGTAAGCACGCAGCGAAAGGAAAAAAACTGGGAGCCGGCTCTCACTCGATGCGAGCCGGCTCTTCTGATTCACTACAAAGCATCGGCTCTCAGAGCCGCATCTTTTGCGCATGACACATCACTACCATTTAGGTGATTTTACACGGACACCCGCTCATTGGAACGGTTTCCAACAACACAATTCGCACGAAATGTCTAAATTGGAGCAGGTCGTTGCTCTTGAACCGCCGTATGATCTAAAATTTAAAGGTAAGAGAAAAATACTGTCGGTAAATAGATACCACCTGTAGACGCTTTCGGCCGTGGTAGCTATCGTTACCAGCTCACTGGACCGGGGATGTGTCGCTACAACAACCCCACTGACACCTCGTATACCGCCGCCATTTTGAGATGGGAGTGAGGATTTATGGGCCTGTGCCGAGTTACAGATATATCACTTTTAACAGCACTGTACTCTCTAACACACTAACCAACCCACTGGTTTTCTCGTCAGCTGGTGGAGGGCGTATGCTCTCTAGTTAGCTACGCTAGCTTCTCACAGTGGTATTGACACAGTTAGCCACGTAGCTAACGTTAACTAGCTAGCTAACGTTAGCTTGCTAAATTTAAGTCAGTCACTCAGGGATGAAATCTTGTCTGAAAGTTAGCCACACATGTTGTGGCCAAGTAACCTTAACTTATATCGTTATGTTAGCTAACCATCAACACATTCTGATTCGACCAGACCAGTCATTCACTGATTTTGTTGTTGCTAGGGTCAGTGACAAGGCTGCAATTGCAGTTGTTGAACGGAGGCAAGCTGATTGACTGACAGCTCATATGCTAGTTATCTCACTCGTTGACACATTGCATACCACATTGCGCTGTGCCCAGATAGTGTATGCAATGTTATAACTACATGTTTATCTGAGCCTATATACACTCTCCTGTTCAATGGGTAATTTTACTAAACAGCAAATCATCTTCCATAATGTGTATCAACTAGTCTGTTGGTTGTCATTTGCGCCTGTTCTGTGCCGTCAGGTTCATCCATTGACCTTCAACTCCATCTTCTTTCTGTCCCATGCAGGTCCCTTTACAGAAGTAGTGACCACAAACCTCAAGCTCAAAAATCCCTCTGACAGAAAAGTATGCTTCAAAGTGAAGACGACAGCACCTCGCCGGTACTGTGTACGGCCCAACAGTGGCATGATTGAGTCAGGAGCTACTGTCACTGTCTCCGGTAAGGCTTTCATATTTGCAACCAGGCACGCCTTTTTCGTCAACAACACTAAACAATAGCACATTTTATCCTGTCACTATTTCAACTAAGTCATTGTGTGACATTGTAAATGCAGAAGAATCAAGCATGTACATGTCAAATGCATCTACCAGTAGGCCTATATGTAGGCAAAGTTGTTGACCCAAGTTTTGACCCCATATCTTCTGTCTCCACAGTAATGCTGCAGCCCTTTGAATATGACTCCAATGAAAAAAGTAAACACAAATTCATGGTACAGACAATCTTTGCACCATCCACTGCTACAGACATGGATGCAGTGGTAAGTTTTCCTGTCTACATTACTACCCACTACATGTTGTGCTTTATTCTAGTGGCTATGTCATCAATGGAAAACCTGCATTTGTTGATCCACATGTTTCAGTACTGTATTTAAATTGCTTTTTTGAGATTTCTCCAGCAGAGGGCATCAAATGGCATATTACACAGCCCCTCAGTGTTGGATCTTCATTGTTTTTCCATCAGCGGTCCCTGTGATCAATTGATCAATCTATGTTGTTCACCTTATCATATACTTGTCAATCTCAACTTGTACTTGTTGAATCTCCACAGTGGAAAGATGCAAAGCCAGATGATCTCATGGACTCCAAGCTGAGATGTGTGTTCGAACTGCCCTCTGAAAACGATAAAATGGTAAGTCGCGTGTACAGTAGTAAAAAATAGAACTTCTATCAGCGGCCTTCTGGTGTTATGCTTGTTGGTGTTATACGTCCAATTTTGTACTGTTGTCACGGCCACAGGTCAGTGTTGTCTGTCAATCCATCTTTTTCACATTCTCTCATAGACTCTACATGGCTTTCTCTCTCTCTCTCTCCTTGCCCTGTTACTGCTGTTTGTTCCTCTCTCTTTATGTAGTAAACTGTAATAACAAGCATTTCTACCTCACACATCTATTGTTCCTAGTACGTGACAGGTCAGTTTTGTTGGTTCAACACAGTAATTTATAGTAGTGTGTAATTGGAATGTATAATGTTACCCTACAACCAAAGCAGCCACTGGACACCCCAAAGTTATAGACATGACCTATATATCTATGATCATGCATGCTGCGTGTGCTCCCCCTCGTGTGGTAGCCTAGCGGTAGTGCCAGGGAGACCCGTGGTAGCATCATGGGATTCACCACTCCAGGGCAGACCCCCAAGCTCAGCGCCAGGCACCTGTGGGACAGGGTAGCCCCCACCCCTGGAGAGTACCGCACTCCCCTGGGTAGCTGGCACCACCTGGCAGCCCACTATGACTCCAGCGATCTCCCAGAGTTCATGTCAGCACCCAGCTCAGTGAGTGGCAGGCAGTGGAAGGTTTGTGGCAGATCAGGAAGTGGATGTTCAGGGGCAGGTTGGGAAGTGTAGTTTACTCACCGTAGGTGGTCACCTCTTCTAGTGTAAGTTCTGATTGTAATAGAATAGCAGTCTGATCAGTGCTAAGCAGGCTGGACAGGTATGGTTGTAGCTGTGAAACAATGTAATGTTGGATAATGGTTATAGCTGTCAGTTTGGCGTTGGGCCCCTAATGAAAATGTATCACCTCTTCATACTAATTTCAAACAAATTACTAAAGTTTCCATCCATGTAATGGTTTCATGAAATTTGGTCTACTTAAAAGCGTGTTGAGTTTGTTTGGTTGGCATGTACAGCAATGTCGGGAGGGAAACTAGCTTCCTGGTCAATTTAATATTTTTTCACTTTGGCTGCTTCCAGAATGATGTCATTGCAACCAAAGCGGCCCCCGTTCTCAACTCCAAAGCAGATGGCACGTCAGCGCCAAGGCCCAGCAGCGCGTCCATGGATGACTCTGAGACGAAGAAACTGATGGACGAGTGTAAGAGGCTGCAGCACGATGTGGGCAAACTGTCAGATGAGAACAGACAACTCAAGGTATGGTCATGGGTTGTGTGATGTCTAGGGTTGGTGTTATTAGGATAGTATTATATTGGCGATATAAGGTTATATATTCTCAAGGCATGAAGACTGTATTCATGTTCTTGTAAAGATGATATTGGCCTTGGGCTTTGGCTGTGGTAAAGAAAGGATGTATGAGGTTCTAACCTACAGTGTTTGTCTTCCTCTCAGGACGAGGGCCTGAGGATGAGGAAGTCCCACCGGTCAGACATGATCTCTGGCTCGGGCGCCATGATAAGCAAACAGCACTCTTCCAGCTCCCTCCCCTCGCTAATGGTTGTCATAGCAGCCATCTTCATCGGATTCTTCCTAGGGAAGTTTGTCTTGTAGGGGTGGGGAGAGAGAAGAAAACCGAGCTGGCATAGGCTCTCATTTGTCTCCAAGGCCCTCGAGGTTAAAGTGTGTCTTATCGTTGACCTGCCATTATCAGTGATAGTGCCAGCTCACTGCGTACATACATATGTTCTGTGTACCCGAATCATAAACGGGCCTTGCCTTTTACAATCTCACACGGTTAGTACACATGCGGAAAAACAGAGAGGAATGAGCTTTCTCTGTTTTGGGGGGGTGGGGGGGTTCGTTCTGTTTTTGGGGTGAGGTATCAGGGGAGGAAGGTTTTTATAACAAAAATGTTACACTTGTCAGAGCATCGATAACAGGCGAGTCAGGGTACTGGGTTCAAGACTTTGGTTGAACATTTCTAATGAGTTCTCTTTCTCTCTGTGGTTTTAATAAGAGTTGGAATGTTCAGTGTCTTCTATGTTACTTTAATCATTTTTAATAAAATGGGATGGGGGAAAAAAAACCTTCCAAGCAAAATACTTTGATACATGTTGCTGGATGGCCTCATACATTGAAATGTTCACTGAATTCTTAAATCCTTAATTTTTCTTGAGGAATGTGAAACAATACAGTATGCTGTTGGGAATATAGGTGCCTCCTTCCATGGACATTTCCTGTTTCCTACTGACACAGACACACTATTACATTTCTTTCTATATTATTATTCTTTTATTTTTTTACACATTATATATCCCTTGTGAGGCAAATGTTGACTAAAAAGATCTCTCTGTTCTTGCAGTCCTGTCCCATGGTATTTAACATCTAAATAAAATCTGTTTAACATTATGTTTGTGGCAGTTTGTCGTCTTCTGTCTTTGAGGAAGAGTGAGGCTCGATTCCATTTGTATTTGGTATGCTCCATTCCTTTTAACTCAAATCGCAAACTCCATGTGATTTAACATGCAAATGTCATTGGAGTGATCTGCATGATACATAGGCTGAGATTCAACCCCTTGGGGCTTTGTGGACAATGCAGCTTGTAAAAGCAATGTTCACTGTAAATGCTGCATGTCGGCTCGAGACTCCCTAAAAACACGCCACTTCGATACAGCTGCAACGTTCTTATAGCAGGTTAGGAGAATTAAGTTGTAAATGAGAACTTGTTCTCAAATGGCCTACCTGGTTAAATAAAGGTGAAATAAAATAAAAATATCCACGAGTTTGCATATTGGCAACCATCATGACTACCTACACAAAGGTATGTAAAGGTACAAACTACAGTGAGAGGGCGAAAGCCCAAAAGTAACTTGTATCAAAGTGGCGTGTTCTTAGGATGTCCCACGTCGGCTCAATCGGAAATTACTTTTAAATGGTATTGTCGACAATGCGTGATTGGATTGAATCACAGCCATAGACAACTTCTATTGGGTCGTGTTCTTTAGGGCTCACCGTAAGAAAACAAGCATTTCTTATTGAAGTACAGTACATCTCCGTTTCACTTCCTGTCAGAGCGTTTTCTTCCGTTTCATGTCTACTGAACACGATGCTGAATGATAGACTGTAGCAACTCAAAATGTATCACATATGCTGTATTGAGTCTCCACAACATTCAGCCACAGCTAACACTAGCTGAGATGTAGAACGGGGATAGCTGCAATAAGCAGTACTTTGACCATATCCATCACTTCTCCCTGTTTGCAGCAGCTACTCCCCAGCCTATGGAGCTGGTCGGTTTCCCTCCCCCAATCCGTTGGCCCGTGGCTGGCCCCTGCACACTGCACCAGGGGGGCCTGGTAGGAAGTGGCCGTCTTATGGGGCTGGTTAGGACTGGAGCCATCCGTGGGCCTCTGGCCGTTGAAGAGAAGGAGGTGGTCCGCCATGTCTCGATCCATGTGGAAGAGTTCGTACTCTGTGTGCGGCAGCCGGATGCCCAGGGCGGCACAGCCATGGGTGGGGGTGACGTCCTGCTCCAGTCCCTGGTGCCACGAGCCCTCTGCCCCGCACTCGTTGCCCCGGAAGATATTGAGCAGGGAGGTGGTGGCCTGGTCCATGGGGGTCACCCTCATGTGGTCCACTGTGAAGACCAAGATGTGATCAGGGAGGTTGTTATGCATACTTTAATAATGGCATGATAAGCTGTGATCATTCAAGTATATGAATATATAACAACCTACCTGTGAAGACAAACTCTGTTCCTCCCAGGACCCTGGTGGAGAGGACTGCGTGGCTGTAGTGACCCCGTGCGTACAGGCTGAATGTGGGGTGTCTGCACACTGGGTCAGAATAATGCCAGTAGTGGCCCTCCCAGGTGCGGTTGTGGTTGTGGAAAACAAAATGGCGGGTGAGGAAGAGGACCCCAGGGCGGACCTCACACCGCTGGCTTACCCATTGGCCCTGTAGTTTGACGGACAGGTTTTCTTCATAGGGCAGGATGGGAGGATGATTCTGGTCCGCCCCGGCGATGACTCTGCAGACACGACAGGTACGCTCATGGTTCTGCAATGGAGAATGTTTTTGAATATTACACATTGTGAATCACAAAGGAGAAATGCACACACCTGCAAAAGACTGTGGATGTTGAAGCGCATCTCATTTCAATGTGTTACATCCATTGTACCATCAACATTATTCAGTTGTTTTATGACATTCGTGTTTTTAAGAACCTTGCTTACAATACAATAATACAATAAGAGTAGCATAATGTGTCAAAAGGCTGAATAGATATTTCAAAACAGTTTAATGAATTACAGCATGGTGATAAATAACGTCACTGATGAAAACTGAAATGTCAACAGACAATCAATCATGATGATAAAAAACAAACAAGGCCATTCAAACTGGAGTCTGTTGTCTGACTCTGACCCACCCAGCTAACTCAATAAAGGAGAAGAGTGCTGGCATGGCAGACTGTTTTCTCATATGTTACTTGGGAGTGTTCCTGGCCCCACTACACATCCTAGATTGATGGCAGCGATGAAAACAATCACCATGGCAAAGAAACAAAAGCTTATCCCTGGCATGGAAACGGCACTTGGTGATGGGGCTACTCCTACTCTCTCTTCTCTAGACGGGGCCTGTTGGACTTGTGAAAAGCAGTGGGTGCCTTCTGTGCCTTGCTCTCGAGCCTTCATCGTTAAACAGCATCAGCCACAGGTGTGTGGGTTTCAAAATGACAATAGCTGGCAATATGAAGATACAGTTGAATAGACAAATAAAATAAGATATTTTCACATCCAAAGCATCTGTTTTTGATTATTCCAAACCTTTCAACAGTCTGGTTTAGACTGTTCGGGTCTCTATTTTATTTCCAAGTGCTCATTGGACTCAACTAGAACATCAAAGATGACCATCATACACAAAGACTGCCTTTATGGTTTTCGATCCCTGTTTACACTGCATACAATCTATTAAAAAGCCCCTGTTATGTGTGGAGCCCATTTTAGAGTGTACTCTTAGTGGTTGAGCATCAGATGAACGTTATAGCTGAGTGTACTGCATTCATTCAAAGCGGGCTGTAGCTCCACCACCATAGAATGAATGAGTCACTTTCAACATAAATCCCCTCAGCTTTTAACTTTTAACTAGAGCTCATTTACATTGCCCTGACACTTTATAGGCTGGGAGTTGTTTGTGTTGGTAAAAAAAAAAAGACATCCTGGTAGATATATGGTTAAATGCTGCGGGGAGACATGAAAGGGATGGATCCTTTTGTGTGATGGAGGAAAGGAGGAAGCTTCTGAACTGAAGGCCTAGTTCCATCTCTCTGGTCCGGCTCCAGTTTTATCCCTCTGCCCTCGATACAGCCTCAGGCACACACACTACCACAGAGTAAGGGCAGCAATTCAGAAATTCAGAGCAGAGCATACTGCGCCACTATTTGCTATTCTCTTTGAACAGCGGCTGTGGAAAACCGACCAACGGATGATCACTCTCATCCATGGCTCTGCTGCTGGGTTTGCACAATTCATATTCTCTCCCATTTCGCCCACAATCAAACAAAGAAAGTGCCTGTTGTCGTGTACAAAAAGCTACAGACAATACTGTGATTGTTGAAAGAAAATACAAATACACAGCACTGGAATATGATGTATCAATTACTGTACATGTGTGGCATCATTGCAGCAACAGTTTGTCATCTTCAGTTAGTAGGGATTTGACAAACAGATTCACGGGGTACTTGAAAATGAAACTACTAATCTAAAGAAATTGTCTCTCAATGGGTCTCAGTATGTTATTGATGATGAGGGGACCCTGACCATAGAAATACAGTAGAATAGATAGAGAATTGATTATATATCTCTATGACTCTGACCTTGGTGTTCTGCAGGGGCGGCTGGTAGCTGGAGGGTTTGTGGTGGGTCCTCTGGGCGCGCTCAGTGTGGATGTCCCCCAAGAAAAGCTCCTCGGTGTGGTCATCAGGGACCCGGACGCCATGATGGCGGCGCAGCTCCACACGCACCAGCTGCAGCTCATTCATAGTGAAACCCAGCCTGCGGACACAGTCCTTCCCCTGCTCCTCCTCGTCCTCACTCCACAGGTCATAGCTGATGTGGGGCTCCCAAGGCTCCCACAACTCCCCTCCACCCACGGACGGAGCTCCGCAGCTGGGGTTGAGCCACTGGCTGAGGTCCCTGGCTGCCTCAGGGCTGTGGAACACAACCTGGACGCTGTGGAGCTGGTAGTCGGCCTCAGTGCCTCCGCGGACCACCCAGGAGGCCTGGCGCAGGTGCAGCTGGCCCCGGGCGAGGAGGGTGTAGGTAGGTGAGGAGCAGCGGTTGTCCCTGTAGTGGAACTGGAGGACCTGGAAAGTGTGGTTGTGGTGGAAGAAATAGGACCGGGTGATGAACTCTGGCCCAGGCCTGACCTCACAGCTGATGGGGAAAAGAGCAAAACATGAATGATCTTGACTTAGTCAAATTATTCGCTATTCCAGTATTATGCAGTGAGTCAGGTGGATAATCAAACCCCCAACCTTAATTTTACCAGTCGGTTCAACACCAGAGCTTTTACCCTAAGAGGTCTAAAGCTGAAACTAGTGTTGTGCCAAGGTAGGTCTACATACAGATTAGTACTATTATATATTGCAGTGACCTTTAACCCAACACCTATAGCAACCTCCTCAAGAAGTTAAGATCTCACTTAACAGCTAAAGTGTCTACAGCTGCAAGGTTCCGAGTTGAAGCTCCAGTCAGGTCCACCCCCTGACTTTGCTACAATATATTGACTATACATTCTTTAAATTATGTACATATTTAATAAAGGTTAATAACAAACCGTTTAATGGCACATATTACATAATAGATTACCTGGTGGATACCCAGTGGCCTGCTATGTTAGGGGGCATATGCACTGAGATCTGTCCTCCACCATGGAGGTGCTTGAGCATGTAGTGACACTGGGACGCAACAATAGCTGCATGCCCATCCTGCTGCTGCCCATGTTTCCTCCCCAAGGACCTGACACTGGCTCTTATGTCCGAGTGAAGCAGAGAGCCCTCACAACCACCTGTATGACGGTGGAGAAACAGGGACACTTTTTGAGTTAGAAAACGTGCAATTTTGTAGTCTATCGCACATTTATGAAAAATATATTACACACAATAACATGACACTGCACGCTTTGCTATACATATATAACTAAATTCTAGACAATATAACAATCATCCACTACTTGTCGTTTATAATCGCATTTTCAAATAATATACATTAACATTATAGGTTATATCGCCCAATATAGAATAGAATAAAAAATATTTAGGCTACATGTAAATACTTCCACCTTAAAGCTAAAAACTCACCATTGAAAAGAAAAGCGGTAGAGATAATCAATTTGATCAGCAACATTGTTAGTCTTGACTGAGACTACACTTTGAATTAGGTAAGAATCACTCCAATTTCCATTAAAAAGTATTGTTAAACATCAATGAATTGTCTTCCTTCCCATTTTCCCAGTTCATCACCAACCGTTCATTCCAAAATAATCAAATAGATCGTAGACAAATTCCGTTGTCAATCATTCTAAGAAACGTGGCTTGCTTCCCTGATACGAAATAAAACGAGCTCATATCAACAATATATGCTACCAATCCAGCAGTTCTTCAATGTTGCTCATAGAGAATTGTTATTAATTTTGTTAGGTTTCCTCTATCCGACTTTTGTATTTTAAATGGACGGGCGCACTCCTCTCTGTCCTCTGTCTGTGGCATAGTTGATGAACAGGCACACAAGTAATATTTTCGTAGGAGGGCACTATCATGCTGTGACTCAGTGCCCCCATCAAACCGATGAGTGAACATGAGCAAAGTAAAAATAATCATTGATATGCTTGGGTAGTTTAAAAACAAAAGCATGCCATATAACCAACTGTAGTATTAGAACACTGTGCCACTGACAATTTGAGCAAACGTTATAAGGTATCTTATAGGGAGCTTTTTCATTTTTCACTTTCATGAAACACTTGCTGCTTTGGTATCAGACCAGTGGTATAAATTATTCTTAATATAAAATACTACACATTCAAATAAATAAATGTTCAAGATAGTGCCACAATACATGAAAGCACTATACAGTAATATTTACAACAGTCTATAGCAATACAAATGCAATAACCAATGCACTCACTATTTTTATTGAAATCTCAAGGGTTATGAATTATTTGGTGGAATATAAATATGCCTTGCAGTTGAGTAGTGAGAGGGATATCTGTCAGTGTGTGGTCAAAAATACCTCTCACTCAAATCTGTCCTCAACTGCATTTCCTCAGTGACCTGATGGGTTTTTCAGCTATATGAATCATTTATCAGTTTGGTTGAGTAAAAACATACAAGAAGCCTACAGTATGAAATCCTGCTCCTGAAGTAAACAGTAAAGTCGATGATCCACCCAAGCTTTGTATCCTAACATTGTGAAGTCCAATAGCAAGATTCTGCAAATGGATTACTCTCTCTTTCTTTGTTTCTGTCTTTTGCCCTCTCATCTCTAGCTCCATCTTAATGTTATTGCAGTAAGAGAATCAATGCATTCACTGAGAGAATATAAACTTTGATTCATTGTATCCACACACATCTATAATGTATCAATGTAAATAATACACAGAGGGTTCTAAATAATTACAATCATTATGGCCAACTTCAGTGTCCTAATGTATGTTACAAATTCTAGCTAGCTGACGTTAACTAGGCTAGGGGTTAGGGGTTAGGGTTAAGTTGAAAAGTTGCTAATTAGCTAAAAATGCTAAAGTTATCCATGATGAGATCAGAACTCGCCACATTTGGGTTGCTAGATGTTTGCTTTATACACCCACCCATCAACACTGACCAAATACTCTTTAATTTTTGCCTTAAGTAACCATCGGTCTTATATAACCATACCAAACGTAACAGATCATACTAATTTGAGTGTCCCCGGATTAAAATTTACTATGTAACATATTGTCCATGAGACCAGGTTGTAATATTTGATTAATCTTCTAAAAGGCGCTGCATGGTCGATCCGACATCTCCATTGGCCATGCAGCATTTACTGAGATGCGCCTCCGCAGAAGTCAGAGCAAACATACCTTTTGCTCTTTGCGGAGCAGTGCAGATCTTTTGTGAAGGAAGTTGTCAAGTGAGTTTGTGTTTATACAGGACCTTCTGCTCTCAACTACCGTCAACTATTCATGTAAATGCAGAGCTATATGGAGCCCTAAGCATTGTTTCAAAATGTGAGAGAAGCACGGCACAGCGATGCGGTATGAAGGTCAATTATGCCTCTACATGCCTCCTGAGGCTCCGCAATTGCATCACACCATCCATATGGCGCCTCCGACCACATAAATTGGATTTAAGCATAAATTGGATTTAAGCAGTGGTGGAAAAAGTACCCAATTGTCATAAGTAAAAGTAAAGATACCTTAATAGAAAATCACTCAAGTAAAAGTCACCCAGTAAAATACTACTTGAGTAAAAGTCCAAAAGTATTTGGTTTTAAATATACTTAAGTATCAAAAGTACAAGTATAAATCATTTCAAATTCCTTATATTAAGCAAACCAGACAGCACAATTTTTTAAATATATATTTTTATTTATGGACAGCCAGGGGCACACTACAACACACAGACATAATTTACATGTGAAGCATTTGTGTTTAATGAGTCCGCCAGATCAGAGGCAGGGGATGCCCAGGGATGTTCTCTTGATAAGTGCGTGAATTGGGCCATTTTCCTGTCCTGCTACGCATTCAAAATGTAACGAGTACTTTTGTGTGTCAGGGAAAATGTTTTTAGTAAAAATTACATTTTTATCTTTAGGTAAAAGTAAATGTTGTCAAAAATATAAATAGTAAAGTACAGTTACTCCAAAAAACGACTTGTTGTACATTAACATGTAACATGCAGAAGGTCTCACCTTAGTGTGTGTGTGTAGTGGGGAGAGACTGCTCCTTGTGCTCACTGGGCGTCTGCCAGCCTGCTAGTACAGCATAGCATTGGCTCGCCCAAACCCTTAAGGGAATCTAAGCATATTTAACAAGACCAAAATATACCTACTAAGGGCATTTGTGTTGCTAAATGAAAACATGCTTGCATTGGACGCCACTTTGATGCTCAAAGGGGTAAAATGCAAACAGAGAAAGTAGAAAAATAACATTTAATGTCCACGAATGGACATGTCATGAATGAGCACTGAGCATTGGCATTGATGAAGGCATTGAAAGGTTCTGATATCAAAACTCTGTTTGTGGTGTAATTGAGGCGTTACGAATGTTTCCTCAATGGCAACATCTGGACAAAGAGCTATTAAGACTAGTCAACTAGCTATAAAGTACCAGTGTTTAAACCCACACCCTGACTGACATCCAGTCACATCTTCTCCATTCCCCATCCCTTCCATCCACACATTGATACATTTTCACCAATGCAGTGTAGTGGTGCCTGGAGAAGTGGGTATACTGAAATTTTGCCCAATTCTTTTTAGAGTAGCTACACTTGAATTCAAGTGTGCAGGCACCTAGCACTATTGTTTGATTAGTGTTGTTTCCGTAGTACATGAGATGGAGTTTGCAAAATAAATGGCCTCTGGGTTGACGCAAACAATCATGATATCATTCTGACAAGTAGGCATAGGCTACTTTGTAGCTATTAACATTTAATATAGAAGGTTTTTGGGAAAGCCTTTCCATCTACCAGAAGACAGTTAGAATTAGTTTTTCCCCACAAAAGGACTTTATAACAGACATAAATACTCCTCAAGTTTCATCAACTGTCCGGGTGGCTGATGTTAGACAATCCCACAGGTGAAGAAGCCGGCTGTGGAGGTCCTGGGCTGGCGTGTTTACACGTGGTCCGCAGTTGTGAGACTGGTTGGAAGTACTGCCAAATTCTCTAAAAAGACGTTGGAGGCGGCTTATGGTAGAGAAATTAACATTAAATTCTCTGGCAACAACTCTGGTGGATATTCCTGCAGTCAGCATGCCAATTACATGCTCCCTCAAAACCTAAGACATCTGTGGCATTGTGTTGTGTGACAAAAGGGCACATTTTAGAGTGGCTTTTTATTGTCCCCAGCAATGCTCACTATCAGGGATATAAACAAATGTACGCCCAAAATTGCCCAACATTTTAGAGAAATAAGCTTTTTGTGCAAATGTAAATGTCTGTGATATTTTATTTCAGCTCATGAAATATGGGACCAACACTTTACATGTTGCGTTTGAAACAAGGATTTGTGAATTACCACTACCCGTTTCATAATGTTGACTGTCAGATGCTAAGCCGTGTCTTAAAACTATAACATTAAAGCACTCCTACATACATAATGATGTTGGACATACTCCATTGAAGGACAAGAGAGTGTGAGTGAGTGTCTGTGAGGAGATGAAAAGAGCAGCTGTGTCTGTGGTCCTCCACAGGGGCTCCTCTCCACTCAGGGGGGATCTGGAGGCCGATTAGGGATGGAATCCTTGTGGCCTTTGTCGTCTAGGGTGACGGGACCCAGAGGTCAAGGGTCAGTCGGCCCTCACAGATGGGAGTCAGCTGACCTCATCTTCACTCAGGTCCTTTGAGAGTACCAATCCCTTTCTGGAAGGCGGGAATTGTGGAGGAATGGCAGATATATAGATGGATAGATATACCACACTGGTGTTGAACATTGCAACCCAAACTGAGGTGATTTGAGGTCCCACTGGGCACAAACTGGTTGAATCAACGTTGTTTCAACGTAATTTGTCAACGTATTGTGACGTGGAATCTATGTAGAAAATACATAGGATTTGCAAAAAGTCAACAACGTAAACTTGTTTTTTCAACCACAGGAGTATGTCATCATGGTAACCAATTTTCAACATAGACAAACCTTGTATGTTGGATTTGTACCTTTGAAACCCTACAAGCCCTACACATCAAACATGCTAAACTGGTGTGGAAGTTGCAGATATATTCCTGAAGATCTTGTTGTATGCTGATGAAAAAGTTATCTTTGATGAGACAGAAGATGACCTCCAGAATATGTTGAATATTGTTAATTTATGGAGTACTAAATGGAGACAAGAGAAGACTCAAATTGTTCATTTCAACCCCATTATTCTACACTGGGCTCTAGAAATACCTTGGTTTGCCTCTGGTCACAGTAGATCACTAGCAGATTCTGCAGGTAGAGCATTGGGGTCAGTGTTAAACACAATGAAAATATGTAAGGATCTTGGTTACTGTGCTTATTCTCAGCTGTATAAATCCTGTGTGTGTGTCCAGTGATTGACTATGCTTCTGGTGTGTGGGGATCCAAAGTGCGTACTAATTGTAACAATGTTCAAAACAGAGCAATCTGCTGCTTTCTTGGTGTGCACAAACTGACTCCAAACCTGGTCATCTGTGGAGATATGGGCTGGTAACCATATGTGGTTAGGCAAAAAGGTGACATGGTACATCTTTGGAACAGACTGATAAATATGCTAGGACACAGAATCACAAAAAAAAGGGTTTGACTGGGACCTTACTCATAGATATCAGTTGGCTAGAACATTTGTAGTGAAACTGATTTGCAGTATACACTGTGTGTACAAAACATTAGGAACACCTTCCTAATATTGGGTTGCACCCCCTTAGCCCTCAGAACAGCCTCAATTCATCAGGGCACATGGACTCTACAAGGTGTCGAAAGCATTCCACAGGGATGCCTGCCCATGCTGACAGGCTTCCCACAGTTGTGTCAAGTTGAATGGATGATCCTTTGGGTGGTGGACCATTCTTGAAACACATGGGAAAATGTTGAGCGAGGAAAACCACATACCCTCCAAAGGCAGTGGTGGGTATACACAGGTATACGCCGTATACCCAGTAATTTTTGACTGGGCATTCCATATACTCACTACTTAATCCCAATTGATACGTATCAAAGTAATGTAGTGGAGTTATACGGCGTATCAATTAGTAGGGCTGATTGAACAGATCGGAATGTTTATCTTAAACATTTGATAAACTATTATTTCTTCACATTTTCAGCTTCTAAAATGCACACCCCACATGCAAGCGCTTTCATGGACCGAGATCAAAATATCTGTTAGAAAGAGGGGGGATTTAAAGATGCAACAACTACCATGGGTTGCTAAAATGATTAGGATAATGCCTTTGGCTGCTAGACAATCATGACTGTTTGCATCAATAGTGGCCATTTCTTTTGCAAACTCCATCTCACGTACTACACAAACAACCCTAATCAAACGATAGGTGCCTGCACACTTGAATTAAAGGGTAGCTACTCTCAAAAATAAACATCTCTTAGATTTTTCCCAGACCTTAAAAGTGGTCTCCTGAAAAGGTGTATGTATTGTTATGGACTTAGAACATACAATGCCGTTGTTTTTCTGTTGAAAAAAAGTGAGATCCAGGCTGTGAGATCCAGGCTGGGAGACCCATAGGGCGGCGCACAATTGGCCCAGCGTTGTCCAGGTTTGGCTGGGGTAGGCCGTCATTGTAAATAAGAATTTGATCTTAACTGACTTGCCTAGTTAAATAAAGGTTAAATAAAAATTTAATAAAAAACCTGAGAATTTCTGTCTCAGTTTATCTGTTTCAATAGTAGGCCTACCATTAGCCTACTAGCACAGTACAGCTTGGATTGAAAGGCCAATATGGGATTAATTTTTTTAGGTAATTCAGAGTGTATGTCAATGCTTCTCATAGAATTTTTCATACAGGGTGCATTTCCTTCGTTTGGCTGGCCGTTTAGATTTTTCTTTTGCAAAATTAGAGTATACCCACTTCTCCAGGCACAACTACACCACTGGCCTTGCCCATTCACCTGAACGGCACACATACACAATCCTTGTCTCAATTTTCTCAAGGCTTAAAAAATCTTCTTTAACCTCTCCTACGCTTCATCTACACTGATTGAAGTGGATTTAACAAGTGACATCAATAAGGGATCATAGCTTTCACCTGGATTCACCTGGTCAGTCTGTCATGGAAAGAGCAGGTGTTGTTTTGTACACTCATTACCATGTGGTGTTAACCAAATCAAATCTGATCCACAAGGAAAAAATGGGCAGTTGATATTTGGTTTGAACCTAAACTTAAAATGTACACTCTAATCAAAGAGAATGAAACCCCTGTAGCATATGTCCGCCATAGCCTAACAAAAAGCCAAAGGTAAGTTTGTGCACAACTCAGATACGACACCCTCCCTCTGGCTATAGAGACGGTGTGCCTGAAGAGGAGAGAATTTGTCTACTGTGTGATCTTGGGTAAATTGAAAAACTAAATCCATTTAGAGTTTTATTGACCTCTTTATGAAAATTCTTTTTAAAACACATTTTTGTGATAACCCTGATGTATTCTGGGTTACGGGGCGATCAGAGGCTTGAATTCTGTTTCAGACAGGGCGTGTTTGAGATGGCTCAGTTTGTTCACAATGCCTGGAGAAGAATTCTAGTGTGGCTAGATGGTATCTGTACTTGCCATGATTATTGTATGTATATAATTTGATAAATGTTACTTTGTTTTGAGTACAAGGAAAATGGTATTGTGTTTACTAGTGTCTTGTAAGCCTGTGTGGGCTGGGCACCGGTAGGTGTATGACACTTAAATACATAGTGTCAATTTATATCCACTATCAGAAAAAAATAACTATAGGCTAGGCAGCACCTCCTACTAGAGATATGATCTATCTACAGCTATGCATTTGGTCTCATATCCAGGGTTTTAACCAAGCCAAGCCCTGCTTAGCTTTGATATGGGTCATTGACTACTACCAATATGCTATTGTGAGAATGATTATTGAGAGATCTCTTATTAACTAAATAGATTCACTACTGCTATCAAAGTAATTCCAAAGTGTAGGTTTAATTAAATGTAACCGTATTTATAAGTAAAATATCATCAATGATTCAATTTAGGCCTACTATATATAATATTTGTGAAGTCATCAACAGCTATCGTTTCAATTCATTCCAGGGTTCAACAAAAAAGATAAAATACATATATGCCTAGGGTTTCAAGCTTTGGTTGATTTCAAATGTAATCTTCAAGTTATTGATTAATATGTTGGATTCCCGTCTCCATCTCAACCAAAAACCTAAGTTAAAAAGATAGGACTAAATCAAATCAAATCAAGTGCATTTAACATTTGATTTGATTTAGTCCTATTCTTTTTGGTTGAGATGGAGACGGGAATCCAACATATTAATCAATAACTTGAAGATTACATTTGAAATCAAACAAAGCTTGAAACCCTCAAGCCTCAAGTATTCTTCTTTAGACAGGTCGTATCCGTTGTCTGGTCAGACAAAAGTCAATGTTTCATACTCAAGCAAACAGTTTGAAATACTAAGTGTCTCTTAAAAAAATAAGCAGAGTGTGTTCCCAGCCAACATTTCCATGTGGGTATCATATGGGTTAATGAAGGGCTGTTCCATGGGCCCCATGAGGGAAACCCAACAGTGACCCACAAAGTTTTATCCTCAGCATCCATGTTGGCCCTAATGTTAACCCAACTGGGTACCTGATAAGATAACCAGTTAGAGCCTTTGCCCAGTTGAAACCCAGGTGGGGTTGTTGGCTGGGGTTGTTGCTTGAACATCTCAATGTGGTGGACATATGGTGCATTGACGACCAACAAGAGAAGACAAACACACCCATATCTAGGGGAAGAAGGAATGTCGTTCTGGCTCTGGGGTTCCGAAAAACGTTCCACACGTGCAAAGAAATCTGTGTCAAGTCCAATTGGGGCATCTCCCCCCACTGTGCTAAGCAATTATAATCAGTCCTTATTAATAACCCTAATTTTAAAATATAGCCCAAAAATATAGCCCAGAAAAATTAAAAAATAAAGAAACCACAGATGATCAATGGAGGATTAGTAACAAAGGTCTCAATAGCAGTTGGGAGGAACCAACCCTTCCACATCCAGAAATGGTAAACTGCCATAAAGGAGGTTGTGATTCAGTCATTAATAACCCTAATTTAAAAATATAGCCCAGAAAAGGAGAAAAAGGAGTCAAACCAATGTCAGATCAGTAACATGCGTCTCAGTAATAGTTTGAACCAACCCTTCCACATCCATAGATGGCAAACTGCCATTAACAAGAGTATAGAAGGTCAAGTCCACTGGCTGTTATTCTACAATGTCTTCCTGCAAGCCCAAACTTCAAACGCGGGCCTAGAACAATGAGTATTCTGACTGAGCTTCCTGTTTCCTCCAGGGCTTGTGAAGTTCACAACACCAACAGCAAATAAAAGCCCATCAGTGATGGAATCACCAATCAGGGTCAGGATATGATTTTTGTCTCTCTCCCTTGCAGAGAAAAACTGTCCAAACACTGAGCAACAAAGTTGTGAGACAATGACAGAATTTAATGTAAAAATGCCACCATCAATTTGAATTCACTAATTTTACAATATCTCTTGGATTCAAATCCTAGGCCTTGGCTACCTATAATAACCTATAATTTCTCCCAATTCTAAAAGTTTCAATGTTCACAAGCTTTTTCAAACCATGGCCTTAGAAGCATACTGGGTTCTGTGAATGCCTATCATTTTACGTTGGCATATTTCCCCCATTCTCGATTTTCAATTTGTGCTTAAGCTCATTACCACTGTGTACCTTCTGCTGCTAATCCCTAAACAAACCAAGGGAAATCCCAAATCCTTGTCCAAAAGAACTCCCTCCGCCTGGATTAGATTAGTGGAGAACCCTGGCGTATCCAAACCGGACTGCAGCAACACAAAGCAGGGATCAAAAGCTTACTACTGAGACAGAGCCCAGTAGGCTACGGCCAGATCTCAGATTGCTATTGAAAGGTGGAGGAAATGTGTAGACTGCAAGGGCCCTCCGGAGAAGAGCTGAGAAGCTTTCTTCTTCTCATTTCAGCGTATTAGGCCTAACGTCATAACAATACACTGCAGCAAGTATGTTGCATGATTCATTGTTGGCCCTGGACTACAGCATGTGCACTACAGTGAATCATTTTACTTTATGTCTGGCATGGTGGTTAAAGAAACGTAAACTCTGTTGCAGCAAAAACAAGTCGAGTGAGTAGATAGCGTTCAGAGACATCACAGACGTTGCTCAATGACAGAAGTGGCTCACGTTCCATTAGTGCAAGGTTGCAGGCAGTCAGGCAGCAGACGCGGTGCAGTCTAGAGGAATTTGTCCCACATTTCCTGTCTCTCTTTTTCGGAGGAGCTGCACACAGCGTTTTGATGTGGCGCGTTGCAGTCTACTGACCACAGTCCTGTGGGGAACCACATGAGTCTGGCGTCACTTGGGGCAATAGCAGCTCATACATATGAAAGGGAAATAACAGTCACATCAGCACTATTCACTAATGTAAAGAGGAGGCGGCAAACTATGGTTTGTATGCTTCACAAAAAAAGGTATAGAAAAGGCTATGCATGTAAAGACCTGATGATGAATACAAAACAACTGTTGTACTACATTGTCTGGTAGCTCTAAAACATCTCCCGAGACAGTGTAGAGCACTACTCTATGCCAGTGGCGCACAAAACAGAAAAATATGTTTTCGTATACTACAGGCAGAGCTTGGAAGTCCATGCATGTTCTTTAGCCTGGTGACATTTACCTATGCTAAAAAGTTTTCGAAAGCCAAGTTAACAAACAGATAACTGACCACTTCGAATCCCACCGTACCTTCTCTGCTATGCAATCTGGTTTCAGAGCTGGTCATGGGTGCACCTCAGCTACGCTCAAGGTACTGAACGATATCATAACCGCCATCGATAAAAGACAGTACTGTGCAGCCGTCTTCATCGACCTGGCCAAGGCTTTCGACTCTGTCAATCACCGCATTCTTATTGGCAGACTCAACAGCCTTGGTTTCTCAAGTGACTGCCTTGCCTGGTTCTCTAACTACTTTGCAGACAGGGTTCAGTGTGTCAAATCGGAGGGCCTATTGTCCGATCCTCTGGCAGTCTCTATGGGGGTGCCACAGGGTTCAATTCTTGGGCCAACCCTTTTCTCTATATACATCAACGATGTCGCTCTTGCTGCTGGTGACTCTCTGATCCATCTCTACGCAGATGACACCGTTCTGTATACATCTGGCCCCTCTTTGGACACTGTGTTTACTAACCTTCAAACAAGCTTCAACGCCATACAACACTCCTTCCGTGGCCTCCAACTGCTCTTAAACGCTAGTAAAACTAAGTGCATGCTTTTCTATCGAACGCTGCCAGCACCCGCCCACCGGACTATCATCACTACTCTCGACGGGTCCGAATTAGAATACGTGGACACCTACAAATACCTAGGCATCTGGTTAGACTGTAAACTCAACTTCCAGACTCACATCAACCATCTCCAATCCAAAATTAAATCCAGAATTGGCTTCCTATTTCGCAACAAAGCCTCCTTCACTCATGCTGCCAAACATGCCCTTGTAAAACTGACTATCCTACCGATCCTTGATTTCGGCGATGTCATTTACAAACTAGCCTCCAACACTCTACTTAGCAAATTGGATGTAGTCTATCACAGTGCCATCCGTTTTGTTACCAAAGCCCCATACACTACCCACCACTGCGACCTGTATGCTCTCGTTGGCTGGCCTTCATTATATATTCGTCGCCAAATCCACTGGCTCCAGGTCATCTATAAGTCATTACTAGGTAAATCCCCGCCCTATCTCAGCTCACTGGTCACTATAGCAACACCCACCCGTAGCATGCGCTCCAGCAGGTATATCTCACTGGTCACCCCCAAAGCCAACACCTCCTTTGGCCGCCATTCCTTCCAGTTCGCTGCTGCCAATGACTGGAACGAATTGCAAAAATCACTGAAGCTAGAGGTTCCTATCTCCCTCACTAACTTTAAGCGTCAGCTGTCAAAGCTGCTTATCGATCACTGCACCTGTATATAGCCCTTCTGTAAATAGCCCACACTACTACCTCATCCCCATATTTATTTTTGTTATTTTTCACAAATCTTGCACTCCAGTATCTCTATTTGCACATCATAATTTGCACATCCTTCATTCCTGTGTTAATGATGATAATCTGTAATTTGTCTCACCACTATGGTCTATTTATTGTCCTACCTCTTAACCTTACTGCATTTTGCACTACATTTTGCACTCTGTATATAGACTTTCCATTGTGTTTTTGACCATGTTTGTTTACTGTGTAACTCTGTGTTGTTTTTGTCGCACTGCTTTGCTTTGTCTTGGCCAGGTCGCAGTTGCAAATGAGAACTTGTTCTCAACTGACCTACCTGGTTAAATAAAGGTGAAATAAAAAAAAAATAAAAAAAAATAAAAAAAAGGCTGGTAAAACACGAGGGACTCCAATCCAACCAGTATGACCAGAGGCAGGTTTTGAGGATTACATTCTGAGAGGATTGGAGAAGTCAACATGCCATCCTAACACCGCCCAACATATCACAGCTTCAAACTGCATCAGACAAAATAAATTCTGGCACATTCCTGCATCTTTTATATTTATGTTGGTATATTGATATGATTTTTCTTTATACTTTGAAGGGCCGTAGGAATTCACTCATGATTAAGGCAGCAACAAAAACAAAACATCAATGAAAATATACAGTATTTTATTTCACACATTTATTTTTGTTAACAAAGGAAACAAATCTTATCAAACGCAAAATGTACCTTGTCTATTATCGCTGATTAATTCTCACAGATTGCGTTGTACAGTCAGAAAACAAACACTGCTGGTAACCAATAACAAATAAGGAAATAAGGAGTTGAAAATAAAAAAGTGAACATAAGAAAATGCCACAGAAATAAAACTACAAATAATAATAATAATAATACAAAAGCAATGAGGTGTCACAGTTCAGAACTGAAAATCTTTTTCAGTCATATCAATGGCCCAAGCAAACTTGTCTCTTTGTTGTAGATCTTGTCGATTGGCATAGATATTCCTACACCTGCCATGAAGAGTAAAACGATTTTATTATGTTTGCACATGCTACAAAAATACACAAAGTGAAAACATATTTTTAGAGGGCAACAATAAGTGTTGTAGCACTTCACTCTGGAACTGACAGGGTCAAGGATAAATGTTAGGCTAAATTAATAATGTTAGGCTAAAGTGAGTTACCAGGCCACTGACATCCTTTGGTACAGGTAGTTGAGTTTGGACGTGCCCAGAGTGATGACCTTGTTATCCTCCCTGTCAGTCATCTGCAGCTGGAGCTTCTTCAGCTTTTCCTTGTGCTTGACTGAGCTTGCCTGTCTTAATTTGACCAAGAGAATGGTCTCAAAACAGACAAACCACCACTGATGTTAAAACAATGGAGGCCTAAACAAGCATCTCAGTAGCAGTTTGGATCAACCCTTCCACATCAATAGTGGATAAACTACCATAAAGCCAGGTTATGAAAGGTTGAGTCCACTGGCTACTCTTCTACAATGTCTTCCTGTAAACGATGAACTGTAGGGTGAAATGTGAACAGTAGGGGTCAAATGCACTCACTTTCAAGTCCTATCAGTTCCTTCCTTCTTGTGTTCATTTTTTGTCTCTTTCAGCTCCTTCTTGGCCACATCCAATTGCTGCTGATCTGTGCAATCTGGAACAATAAAGGGACAATGTTAGACTGTGTTTCACTTCCAAGGAAATTGCCATATATGCATAATTAGTATTTCAACAAAAATGCACTAAATTCCACATAGAATGTAACAACTACCAGGACAATGTGTGTATATATAGACTGGGGGCCAAAAGTTTGGAATATTACTCATTCAAGGGTTTTTCTTTATTTGCACTATTTTTTACATTGTAGAATAAAAGTGAAGACATCAAAACTATGACATAACACATGGAATCATGTAGTAAACAAAAAATGTGTAGTAAATCAAAATATTCAAAGTAGCCACCCTTTGCCTTGATGACAGACTGCCAAAAGAATGGAAGACCCAGAAATACCTCTGCTGCAGAGGATAAGTTCATTAGAGTTACCAGCCTCAGATTGCAGCCCAAATAAATGCTTCACAGAGTTCAAGTAACAGACACATCTCAACATCATGGCCAACACATCTGGCCTTCATGGTAGAATTGCTGCAAAAGAACCACTACTAAAGGATACTAATAAGAAGAAGAGACTTGCTTGGGCCAAGAAACACAAGCAATGGACATTAGACCGGTGGAAATTTGTCCTTTGGTCTGGAGTCCAAATTTTAGATTTTTGGTTCCAACCTCAACCAAATTTAGATGGCTTGGGATGAGTTGGACCACAGTGAAGAAAAAGCAGCCAACAAGTGGTAGTAATATTCCAAACTGTTGGCCCCCAGTGTATATAACAACTCCATTGGACACAATATTGAAAAAGAGGCATAGAGTATTTTAAAATGGCACTATAAGTATCACTAGCTACTACATAAATCTGAGAATGCAAACATTCCAGTTACCTTGCCCTGCATGTTTTGAATGGATTTCTCAACGGTATTGGGTGCTGCCCTCTGGTGTTTACAGAGAATGGCCACATGTCAGCTGAGGAAGAATACAACAGGCATATCTTTCATAAGTGTACTCTCTTTACTATAAATCTGCATGTTTCAGAGATTCATGTAGTTATGACACGGAGAGCACATGAGTAACAAATAACGCAAAGTAAGATCAACGAGGGTCACGTATGTCACAGAGAAGAGCTGAGAATTCTTGTCAACAGTGGCGGATTTAGGTATGGGCGACATGGGTAGCCGCCCAGGGCGGCATCTTGCCGGGGGCGGCACGGGGCGCCCGCACAAAAACAATTCTGAATGATGGGTTCGCCCAGGGCAACATACAAGCTAGAACCGCCACTGCTTGTCAACTATTGTAAACTAGATCTTCAAAAACGTGCACTGAGTGAATTGATGTTGGTATAGAAAGTGGACTAACCAGTGGTGAGCTTGTTGAGCTGGTCTTGCAGAGTGGTGGAGGCGTTGAAGGTTCTTGGCTGTCAGCCCCGGCATGGACTGGTTCAAGTGCTTGTTCAAGTAGGTGGTCTAAAAACAAACAACAACCAAGTTTAACCGTATCTTCTGTGATAGATAAGCATACTGTGTGAACCACATAGCTAGTCGCTCTTTGGTTACACTCATTTTCCAGCATTTGCTAAGCGTGACATAAACATGAAATAACCAGGTACACTGGGTCTTCAACTTATGTTTATTCTATCAAGCACATCATCGTCAGGCTCCGTGTTTTCCATGAACAACTTCAGGTTCTTGAAAACCTGTGTACAAATAATATGGCTTTGTTTATTAGATGTTTAAGCCCTGCTTAACAACACATAATACAGGGGAATGGAGATAGAACAGTTGCTAGACAGTGCTGCTCAGCCTACCCTCCATAGGCACCTTGTTATAGTAGCGGATGGAGTCTTTGCCCAGGAAGTCCAACTCCCCCATGAACTCCTGGCCTCCTTTCTACTGGTGCAAGGTGATGCGTCCCACTCTCAAAGAGCAGCACTGTGTTGGCCGACCCTCATTCTCCTCCTTTTCATTCCCCAGCTACATGCACACAAAGACACACACATTAATAGACACACACACACACACACGTTAGTGAGGGAGATGTACACTGTACATGTGCGTACATACGAGTGTTCTATAATATGTTTTTAAGGTTAACTGAACAGGCTTGCACTTTTGTTAACCACACCGAGGATAGTTGTGAGGTCTGTACCTTGTCTATAAGGTGCAGGAGTGCCACTCCTCCCAGTCTTCGCGGTACAGCCTCCTGATGGTCGCCACCTTCAGCTTGCGTTTACAAGCCACCTCGTACCTCGTACCGTCAGCTTGCGCTTACAAGCCACCTCGTACTTCTGCTTCTCTCCCTTAGCACAGAGAGAAAGACTACAAATAGAATAGAATTTGATATGTAAGCTTTTTACTGGGTTCAGTCTTCAGACTTCGCAAAAGTTTGGGTTTCTAAGCCTTCAAATATAATTTAATTAATAAAAATCAGGGTTTATCAATATTTAAATATGATTTTTATTTAAATATTGTACACTTTTGCACAACCCAGCTATGTACCTTTCTCCTCACTTGGAGCTGGGTTTGAGCATGATGTACTTGAAGTTGCCCTGGACGTTCTCCACCCAGGAGGCCAGCCAGGTCACTGCGTCGTCATGCTGCACCTTCCTCCACTTGTCACCCTTAGGGGCCACTGGTATCTTAGTGCCTCTGGAAAAGCAACCAAAATACTTTATTTCAAGCTTATTGCCTTTAGACCACTAATTCATTTTTTGGAGCAGCATAAACTTATAGGGAGATTGTTTGTTCTGTATGCTCTACTGGGCTCCTCACTTGCTGCAGTTGATGGCGATGTCCTCTGGCTGGATGCTCACTTTCAGCTTGTCCATCTTGGGGTGTTCTCCCCGCCCGTGGAAAAGCCCTGTGGGCTCCATCCGGAAGTTAGCAATCTTCTCCCTGTGGCCATCCAGCACACAGAAGCCGCACACCGCCGTATTTTAAAAGAAAATCTGCTTTAGGACCTGATGAAGAGGGAACAAAATCAAAGGTTTCCAAAATGGTTTTATTGTTATGGTTCCCCCTAAAAATATATTTAAAGTCTTAATATTTAGTTTGGGGACTTTGTGCTCAGTTACTTGTTTCTGTTCTTTTGTCATGGCTTTCTTCACCTCCGACTTCACATAAACAAAATTATTTGTTTAATTGTCCTGAAATCACACAGACAGCTTCTTCATCTGCTCCCTCTCCTCTGCTGTAATTTCCTGTTTAAACAGTCTCAGGCTGTTTTTTTAATCTCTCTACAGTCCGTGAATACGTTATCTTGGAAGGCACTCTGTTGTGTACTCATGGTCCAGCATCTTGGCGTAAAAAGAAACTACTTCCTCAGCAGCCAATCTCAGTTTTACAGCAAAGCAGACCTAACACGAGACAGGAAAACTGAGGATGAGTGAGTAACTCATCCTCTGTGTTTGTGTGTGTGTGTGTATATATACGGTGGTAACTCACCATTTTAAAAGAAATACATTATTGGGTAATGGTTCTTATTCTGGTGGGAAGAGTGGACCTTTGTGCTCCAACGTTGTCCACTTCTCCCAATTGCACGCTCCCTCAAAGTGTGAGGGCTTGGTTGTGGTAAGGCCTCTTACTCCCACCAGGGGGAGTGGAAGGCACACAATCAAGTCCTCACACCCTAACTGGGGAAATTAATGATCCCCAATCAGAGACAGCTGTCTAGAGTTCTCTGATTGGGGATAGTATTTAGGCCCCACACACATCCACCTGTGTGTGGATCATTGTTTGCACTTGTCTGCCTTGTGTCTCAGCAAGTAAGTCACTTTGCTTTATTAGTATTTAGTTCAGTCATTTCTCCTTTTGATATTTTGTGCTTTGAGAGAACTCCAAAATAAAAAAGGAATGACACTCCACCAGCGCTCCGTGTATCGTCCCATTACTTCGCAACGTGACACAAAGCTTGAGACGTCTGTGGCATTGTGTTGTGTAACAAAACTGCACATTTTAGAGTGGACTTTTATTGTCCCCAGCACAAGGTGCACCAGTGTAATGATCATGCTGTTTAATCAGCTTCTTGATTTTCCACACCTGTCAGGTGAATGGATTATCTTGGCAAAGGAGAAATGCTCATTAACAGGGATGTAAACAAATTTGTGCACAAAATTGGAGATAAGTTTTTTGTGCATTTGGAAAATTTCTGGGATATTTTATTTCAGCTCATGAAACCAACACTTTACATGTTGCGTTTATATTTTTGTTCAGTGTATTTAGTGGACAGCAACAATTGCTTTCAAAAAGAGCTCCACGTCTATTCCTATGGGCACAAGCACTGTTCATGACACAAACTGTTCATACCCCTCTTGTTCGTAGAGAGACATGTTTGCAGGTTTAAAGCTTATTTCCTGCAATTCTATACATTTTGCCATGTCTAATGTGTATTCATGTGATATGAGTGACTCAAACATTACAACAAAATATATGGGCTAAAAAACCTAGCAAAACAACTTTAGCTGACATGGGCTAGTTGATCTTGATATTTCTGACAAGTTATAAATAGCTTTCTAAGGTATGCAATGACTGACATGATACGTGCAAAACTGATGATGCAATAACCAATTTCAAAATTGTTCTTTGGTATTCTACTCTTACAACTTTCAAGAGTAAGTTGAAAGCCGAACTGAGTTCCTTAAAAAAAAAAAAGTTTTATTAAATAATGTAATTGCTATTCACTGCAGTAGAGAATAGCAACACCCATACACAGAGTATGAAGCATATTTTACTCTGGAACTTGACAATTAATGCTGTTCACCTGTTAGTTTACAAACGTTTTTTTGCTCCAATTGTTTCTCCTTGTCCGTCCCTTTTTGCTACTTTTAGATTTGCTCTACATTGACATAACAATGGGTGAGAAATGACACAAGACAAGCAACACATCACCAATCATAAAATATTCAAGCTAACATTTCCTGTATCATTTTTCTCCCATCCGATTCCTTGGCAGAGATATTGTTGTTTAAGTCAATGCCATTGAAAATAAAGAAAACCTCATCACCAACATACTGTATCTTACTCTCTGTTTACATTGAAGTTAGACTTTACTTTTGGTGTGAATAATTTCAGCATTAGAAGACAAACCCCATGAATAAACATGATTATTTCCTGCTAATAAAGGAATATGCAATAATTGGGCCTGTGTATGTCATGCTATAGTCTTTGGTCATACCATGTCTACACCGTTGGTCTCCACATCTGCATGGCCGCTCCCCGAGGCAGATTTTAAAATCCCCAAACTGATAAAGGAAAGACAGAAGAAGTCTCACGCTCACAAACGAACCCACAAATGCATTGTTAAAACAAGATCAGATTATTGCTAAGCATAAAGCATAGCCTAATTGATGCAATTTATAAAAGGTGACCATTGACTTACATATTGAAAGAGAACACATTGGACAATTATACTACACCCTTCATTGTCAATGAAGACATGGAGATTGTAATTAAGGGTGCTTTCACATAAACTGTATGTAAATGTAGGCTCCTGAGTGGCGCAGCGGTCTAAGGCACTGCATCTCAGTGCTAGAGGTGCCACTACAGACCCTGGTTCAATCCCGGGCTGTATCACAACAGGCCGGGATCGGGAGTCCCATAGGGCGGCGCACAATTGGCCCAGCATCGTCCGGGTTAAGGGAGGCCGTGGTAGGCAGTCATTGTCAATAAGAATTTGTTCTTTACTGGACTTGCCTAGTTAAATAAAGGTTAAATAAAATAAATAAAAAACTTTTAAAAATGTGTGTGAACTGACTGGTCCATGTTACCTTGTGCTTCCCCTCCATTTCCTCTTTCTTGTCCTTTTTCCTATTCTTACTTCTCTTCCTGCATTGGACCATTGGGAAGTGTGACTTTTCACAATAATAACCCTACCTAATGGATAAGCAATATTCTACTAACTTGTCATTGAGATAGATAAACCCCATCACACATCACCAAAGTTACACCTATCAGATCGAGGATCATATTAACCTGCCCTAATTCCAGGATGACAACCTGAGCATATCAGACCCAGGACCAGTGGTAAAGCCGGGGCAAATTCAAGACACGTCGGTCTGTAGGGAACCCATCCCTCTTGGATTATGATGCTGTTCTTTTCCTGCTGTATGTTTTGACTCCCCCATGCCCTTCATTGTCTTCCAGTTTCATCACTCAAGTTTGACTGTACAAATATAGATGTATCGTTGACAATTAGTCAATTACAAATATTGTTTTGTTCGTGATATTATGTTTCAATTCAGACCATTATTAACACAAACGATGTCGAATTACGTACGGATGGTTCTTTGTAGATCAATAAAATATAATAAATAAATAATAACAATAAATAAATAATCACACTTTGACTGACTAATGGAGAGATCGAAATTCGCTGAATAAACGTTTTAATAAGATTGTCAAAATAGTTTTGTTTCGGTAGACAAACATTATCCAACATATCAGAAAGCATGTACATGCTTTACCTGTAAGCAGAGCTGTCCTGTTCTCAACTGCGTCCATTAGGCTACTCTTGATGTAGCCGATTAAATTCAACTCCACGATTTAGGAATACACCTGACAGTAGCTCAAATAAATCTACTGCGCATGCTTGAACGCCAAGGGTCAACAACAAATCACTGCATCAGCCCAAAAAAATACAGGCAGAACAATCCAATAAACAGTGTCTGTGTAAGACTTGCTAAGATATTAACTAATTGAGCATGGACAGCAATACAATCATCATGAATATGCCTAAAATACTTTAAAGTACTATTTAAGTAGTTTTTTAGAGTAACTGTACTTTACTTAACTTTTTATATTTTTGACAACTTTTACTTCCCTACATTCCTAAAGAGAATAATAGCAGGACAGGAAATGGCCCAATTCATGCACTTATCAAGAGAACATCCCTGGGCATCCCCTGGCTATGATCTGGCGGACTCATTAAACACAAATGTTTCACATGTAAATGATGTCTGCGTGTTGTAGTGTGCCCCTGGCTAACCGTAGATAAATAAAAAAGAAATACAATTTTGCAGTCTGGTTTGCTTAATATAAGCAATTTGAAATGATTTATACTTTCACTTTTACTTTTGCAGTTACATTTACTTTTAATACTTAAGTATATTTAAAACCAAATACTTTGACTTTTTCTCAAGTAGTATTTTACTGGGTGACTTTCACTTTTACTTGAGTCATTTTCTATTACGGTATCTTTACTTTTACTCATGTATGACAATTGGGTACTTTTTCCACCACTGTCCTTGATGAACATACAAGTAGCAATAGTGGCATTGATTATACACAGTGTACAAAACATTAATTTACTTTTTACCCTCAGAACAGCCTCAATTAATCGGGGCATGGACTCTACAAGGTGTCGAAAGCCGGGATGCTGGCCCATGTTGACTCCAATGCTTCCAAGAGTTTTGTCAAATTGTCTGGATATCCTTTGGGTGGTGGACCATTCTTGATACACATTGTTGAGCAAGAAAAACCCAGCAGTGTTGCAGTTCTTGACACAAATCTGGCACCTACTACCATACCCCCTTCAAAGGCACATAAATCTTTTGTATTGCCCATTCACACTGAATGGCACACATACACAATCCATGTCTCAATTGTCTAAAGGCTTAAAAATACTTCTTTAACCTGTCTCCTCCCCTTCCTCTACACTGATTGAAGTGGATTTAATGGTCAACTCCCTCATAGCTTTCACCTGGATAATCTATGTCATGGAAAGTGCAGGTGTTCATAATGTTTGTACACTCAGTGTATAATAATAATAATAATGATAATAATAATGATAATAATAATAATAATGATAATAATAATAATAAATCATGCATTCAGCAGACGCTTTTATCCAAAGCAACTTACAGCCAACTTATTGGGTGGTCCCGGGAATCGAACCCACAACCCTGGCAGTACAGTTTGCACAAATTATAGCTACAATGTATTTCCAAAAATAATGCAAAGATATGATTTGTGGCAGTTGAGGGTAGCATTTTTATTAAAGCAACATATATTTTGATGTGCTAAATGTACATGTAAATTACACTAAGAGTTGTGTGTGTAAAGCAATGGAATATTTAACCTTCAAATATGTTGTGGTTTCTAACCATTCTTTTTCATACATTTTACAAACCATTATTATTTATTTCCAGTTTTCTTTATAAAACCAGTACTGTATAACAGCACTAATATATTGACAACCAAAATCGGGTAGAGGCAGTTTTCAGAGCATTTTTGTCCATAAGGCTGCCATAAAATTTACAATATAATCAAGAAAAAGATGATGTCATACCACAGAACAGTGCGAGAAAACCTAAATCACGTGAAATAAGTCAAAAAATATACGAACGCATTCAATCCTATCTTACTTCACTATGTCCTCGAGAAAAATGATCAACATCAAATCTATCTATTATTGGAGTATTTAGGCCTCCCAAAAGAAAATACAAAATGAAACATCATCAAAAAACTCAGGTTGTTCTCATATTGTCCATGACAAGTGAGGTACAAATGTTGTGTGCTATGAGCACGCTATGGACTCCAGTTGTTGCTCGGCCTCAGCGGCCATGGCTGCTGCCTGCAGCTGTTCAGTCTCAGTCTGCAGGGCGCTGGGCGGCATCTGCTTCCTCTCGCTGTGCATGTTGTTCTCATGTCTCTTTAGATCCGAGGCTTTGGCAAAGGCCTTGGTGCACGAGCCGCAGACGAAGGGCTTCTCGCCTCTGTGGCGCCTCTCGTGGTCCTTCAAGTGGGACTTGTGCTTGAAGGCCTTGTCGCACATCTGGCAGCCGAAGGGACGCTCGTTACTGTGGACCCGCTCATGCTTCTTAAGGTCGGGCGCTCGGATGAAGGACTTGCCGCATACATCGCAGCGGTAGGGCTTGAAGCCTGTGTGGATCTTCAGGTGCTCCTTTAGGTGGGCCTGTGTAGTGAAGGCTTTGCTGCAGATCTCACAGATGAACGGACGTTCAGCCGAGTGCAGCTTCTCGTGTTTCCTCAAACGGTTCTCGTCGATGAAGGTCTTTCCGCAGATCTGGCAGGCGAGCTGTTCGCGGTGGCCGTAGAGGAGGTACTCAAACTTCATGTCCGTCGTGGCTGTGGACCACCCAGGGGGCTGCTCGTCCTTCACCTCGCCGATGCTGTCAGCGAAGGTCAGCGTGGTGGTGGCGTGACCCGCCAGGTCTTTTGGCTCTGTGTCCATGGGCTCCACGTCCTGGTCGTAGCAGCTCACCTTGTGCACGTCCTCATTGGCCAGCTCTTTGAGAATGGCCTCCTGCACTCTCAACGCCGAGTTGGGCGATTTGTCCAAGTCGTGATTGGCCGTCGGCTCTTCCACAAGGTCGTCAGTGGGAGTGTCGTCATGGTCACCTAGCACCTGCACGTCGGTCTCCTGGCCCAATGTAGGGTCATCATTAGGGAGAGCCATTTTGACAATATCATATGGAAAGGGTTTGGCATTTTGGACATTATTTTCTTCAGTGGACATGTCACGCTTCTGTGAACAGAGTTTGTCCAGAAATCGGATTCCAAGTATCTGGCCCGAAGACATCATCAAATTCACATCCTTTTTCTTCACAGAAATCTTGGCTGTGTACATGTAGTTCAACACCTCCTCGAAGATGTCTGAGCGGATGAAGTCGATTTCTATGACTGAGGAGTTGTCGACTTCATGCTTCTTGAACAGCTTCTTGAAGTAGTTGCTGCACGCCGCTAACACACAGCGGTGGGCCCTGAACTTTACGTCTTCAACGACCACTGCGATGTCGCAGTGTTCACCCTCCAACCGTTGCTCATTTAGTATCTTCAGAAAGATGGTCTTGTGTTCATCATCCATGTACTTCACTGTCTCTGACATCTTGGACTGATATTCTGGAACAAATTAGAAAGAATGTTGTTAGATGACATTTACACACTTCACTCTGAACTATTGGGAAATAGGCCTACAGCAGTATACTCATAATATCCTAAAACCGTACCCACATTGTGAATCATTAGACGCTGCACTGTGTGTCATGGCCTGATATATGATGTTCCTCTGGGTGACACCATAATGGCTGTTGCGGGGCAGACTAATGACTGAAAAGGCTATACTTTTTTTCAGCATTTATTATCACATTGACCTAATAAATGTAGTAATCTGTGTGCATATGGCTGGGATAAGAGGGCATTACTGTGGTAGTAGCCTATTTATGCTATCATTTAGCAAGCTTTTAATATCCCCTCCTGACATGCATCACATGACCAGAGGGAAATAAACTAGGCACATTGTTGAATCATTTCATTGAATGGCTTTGGCTTTTTTTTAACGAAACAAACACCACAGGTTTGTGGTGGATTCATGTTTTTTGGGTACATTTAATTTAGGCAGATACAATTGCCCATCAATTGAATGACTGACTTTGATCATTTTCAACCCAAAAAAATACATTATATAACGTTGCACATTATGCATGTTTGCTTAATAGCAATACATTTCATACGAGAGCTAGCTAACTAGATTGCATGAATACAGTAACGTTAAACAGATTGGAAAGCTAGCAAAATGCCATTAGATTTGGGGGAGGGTAGCTAACTAGTTAGCTAGCCTCAACGCTAACCTTTAGTTAGCTATTGTTTGCATCCATTTGGGCTTACATTCGCATCGTATTCAACATACCATGGATATTATGTTTAATCTTAGTTTTAGTACGGTCGTAAAAACGTAATATATGTCGATGTAAACAACAATAAAACTATCCGTCTCATTCTGAACGCTGGAAAAGAGGGGTGGCTATCCAACTAGCCACAAGCAGGAAGCGTCTGTCACACTAGCACGGAAAAAGCCCGAGCAGCCATGAACACTCCTGAAATGACGAACTCGAGCTTTTGCTGAAACCGTGAGCGCGCAGGCATCTTGATAAAACATTATGCAATATTTCTGAAACGGATCCGATTCGCTAAAAATCTGTTTCTTACCTGTAGTACAATATGTTGTCCCCTTGAGAAAGTCTCCGATGAATGTCAAGCAGTCAAAAAAGAATAATACACTTTGTGTGTCGTTGGCCTGAGGACGAGCATAAACGGAAGGACGCGCTGCGCCAGCACGGAACTGCAGAATTTGAGTGACTATGCGCGTAAATACCATAGAGATAGATAGAGGACTCGTCACTCATAATGGATATTATCCGTATTAGCATGGACCTTACCATTGAGGGCTTCCACCATTTTAAAGTAGTCAACTGGGTGGGCATTTCTGAGTTGGGAGCAATCAGCCAATGAAGAAGAATAAAATGGACTACTTCAAAATGGAGCTGACTATTGCTGTCACACAGGGGCATCATGCACCCATTATTTTAGAGGGCACACAAAATGGAAAAGCTTTTTCCTGCAACCTAGAGCCATAATCATTATGCTTAATTCTATGTAAAAAAACGTATATAGCATTGATGTAAAGCAACTTAGTAAAAACTTGGTTTTTTGGCAGTATCTGTACTTTACTTTACTATTTATATTTTTGACAACTTTTACTCCACTACCTTTCTAACTCCCATACATTTTCCCTGACACCCAAAAGTACTCATTACATTTTGAATGCTTAGGCAGGACAACAATATGGTCCAATTCACACAATACAATGCGTTGTCATCCCTACTGCCTCTGATCTGGCGGACTCACTAAACCAAAATACTGCGTTTGTAAATTACACTATATACAGTGCCTTCCGAAATTATTCAGACCCCTTGACATTTTCCACATTTTGTTACGTTACAGCCTTATTCTGAAATTGACAGTGACAGGTGAGGCACCAGACTGATTGACTGTTGGAAGGACACAGGAAACACAACATTAATATCCACCGCCTAAAGTATTTTACTCTAAGTGAAGTGTGTGGTTCATGTTATGTCTGACTCTGTCTGACTCTGTGACATAAAGGCATTACCTTTATTAAGAAGATGCTTGGCTCTCAATGTTGGGCTCCTGTCTCCATGGGCACAGCTCTCCGTCTGTCTCTCACTCTCTCTCTCTCCCTCTCTCTCTCTCTCTCTCGTTGGCTGTCCATTTGTAATTCAATAATTCACTTTGACTGAAGTCTGAGATCCATTTTTCATGCCTATTAATAATTGCAGGGATGTTTTTGTGTAATCCCCTCCACTACTAATTTTGCAGTTCTCTGCGTGTTAATCATCGAGCTGTCAAAACCCCACCCTACAGTCGACGGTCGGCGTTTGAATTTTGAATTGAACCTTTTATTAGGTTTGTTTATATCCTATTCAATGACGATGGAATCGTGCAGGCCTAAATCGCAAGAACACAATCCTATGTACAGTGCCTTTGGAAAGTATTCAGACCCTTTGACTTTTTCCACATTTTGTTACGTTACAGCCTTATTCTAAAATGGATCAAATAAAATATAATCCTCAGCAATCTACACACAATACCCCATAATGACAAAGCGAAAACAGGTTTGCAGACATTTTTGCAAATGTATAAAAAAGAAACAAACATAAATGCACCTAAAGACCTATTTACATAAGTATTCAGACCCGTTGCTATGAGACTCTAAATTGAGTTCAGGTGCATCCTGTTTCCATTGATCATCCTTGAGATGATTCTACAACTTGATTGGAGTCCACCTGTGGTAAATTCAATTGATTGGAAATGATTTGGAAAGGCACACACCTGTCTATATAAGGTTCAGTGCATGTCAGAGCAAAAACCAAGCCATGAGGTCGAAGGAATTGTCCGTAGAGCTCCGAGACAGGATTGTGTCGAGGCACAGATCTGGGGAATTGTACCCCAAAAAAATCTGCAGCATTGAAGGTCCCCAAGAACACAGTGGCCTCCATCATTCTTAAATGGAAGAAGTTTGGAACCACCAAGACTCTTCCTAGAGTTGGCTGCCTGGCCAAACTAAGCAATTGGGGGAGAACGGCCTTGGTCAGGGAGTTGACCAAGAACCCGATGGTCACTCTGACAGAGCTGCAGACTTCCAGAAGGACAACCATCTCTGCAGCACTCCACCAATCAGGCCTTTATGGTAGAGTGGCCATACGGAAACCACTCCTCACTAAAAAGGCACATGACAGCCCGCTTGGAGATTGCCAAAATGCACCTAAAGATTCTCAGGCCATGAAAAGCAAGATTCTCTGGTCTGATGAAACCAAGATTTAATTATTTGGCCTGAAAGCCAAGCGTTATGTCTGGAGGAAACCTGGCACCATTCCTACAGTAAAGCATGGTGGTGGCAGCATCATGCTGTGGGGATGTTTTTCAGCGGCAGGGACTGGGAGACTAGTCAGGATCGAGGCAAAGATGAACGGAGCAAAGTACAGAGAGATCCTTAATGAAAACCTGCTCCAGAGCGCTCAGGACCTCAGACTGGGGGTCCTTCCAACAGGACAACAAACCTAAGCACACAGCCAAGACAACGCAGGAGTGGCTTCGGGACAAGTCTCTGAATGTCCTTGAGTGGACCAGCCAGAGCCTGAAAATAGCTGTGTAGCGACGCTCCCCATCCAAGCTGACAGAGCTTGAGAGGATCTGCAGAGAAGAATGGGAGAAACTCCCCAAATACAGGTGTGCCAAGCTTGTAGCATTATACCCAAGAAGACTCAAGGCTGTAATCGCTGCCAAAGGTGCTTCAACAAAGTACTGAGTAAAGGGTCTGAATACTTATGTAAATGTGATATTTCAGTTTTTTATTTTTTTTTATAAATTAGCAAACATTATAGGGTATTGTGTGTAGATTGATGAGGGAAAAAAACAATTTAATACATTTTAGAATAAGGCTGTAACGTAACAAAATGTGGAAAAAGTCCAGGGGTCTGAATACTTTCTGAAGGTGTAAAGCTCACCGCCATTGGACTCTGGAGCAGTGGAAAGTTGCTCTCTGGAGTGATGAATCACGCTTTACCATCTGGAAGTCCGACGGATTAATCTGGGTTTGGTGGATGCCAGGAGAGCGCTACCTGCCCCAATGCATAGTGCCAACTGTATAGTTTGGTGGAGGAGGAATAATGGTCTGGTGCTGTTTTTCATGGTTCAGGCTAGGCCCCTTAGTTCCAGTGAATGAAAATCTTAACGCTACAGCATACAATTACATTCTAGACGATCCTGTGCTTCCACCTTTGTGGCAACAGTTTGGGGAAGGCCCTTTCCTGTTTTAGCATGACAATGCCCCTGTGCACAAAGTGAGGTCCATACAGAAAAGGTTTGTCGAGATCGGTGTGGAAGAACTTGACTCACCTGCACAGAACCCTGACCTCAACCCCATCAAACACCTTTGGGAAGAATTGGAACGCAGACTGCGAGCCAGGCCTAATCGCCCAACATCAGTGCCGACCTTACTAATGCTCTTGTGGCTTAATGGAAGCGTAAAGCCTTCCCAGAAGAGTTGGAGGCTGTTATAGCAGCAAAGGGGGGACCAACTCCATATTATTGCCCATGATTTTGGAATGAGATGTTTGACGAGCAGGTGTCCACCTGCTTTTGGTCATGTAGTGATTGTCTGAGTGTTGGAGTGTGCCCCTGGCTATCTGTAAATAAATAATACAAACAAGAAAATCGTGTCATCTGGTTTGCCTAATACAAGTAATTTTATGTATAGCATTTACTTTTACTTTTTTACTACTAAAAAAGCTTCTCTGAATCTCTGCAAAAAAAATTCTGGGTAAAAGATTTATTCAGTACAGGGAATGTACAGGGCATGTGAGTCTTATTCAGTACAGGGAATGTACAGGGCATGTGAGTCTTATTCAGTACATTTAGTACTGCTTGCTTTTCTAAAGTCTAGCAACCTTGCCAGCAGGCATACCAGTTAAGATAGACAAGCTACTCTAACTTGATTGATAGCATGAAATGGCTTGGTAGCTAGTTATGTGGTTAGGAGATCGGGAATCTACATCATCTAGCTGGCTAGCTAAAGTTAATAAAATTGCTAGGTGGCTAGTATTACAGAGAAAAAACATTTTTGTTGTATTTATTCATCAAGAAATAATCAATGGGTACATAGTAAACATAACTTCTGCGAGTCCTGCTCATCGCCGGCAGCTAAAATCAAATCAAATGCTGTGTGTATCACTCTACTTTGTTCCATGGTGCACCTTGGAAGGAACCACTTAGGGAGAATAAGGGGGGGTACTCTTTGCCTGGTACAGTTAATGTGCCCCCTCCGCAAAATACCGCTAACATATATTTTATACATAATTATGATAAAACGTGGGCTTAAAAATAAAGTGTTTTAATTTATTTAACATCTGAAAATTTTGAAACAGGACACATCTATGTGTATGCCAGTGTCACAGACGCTATAATGACACAGATACAAAAAGACGAGTCCTCATCTCTGTGTTACGTACGTAAATTGTAAATGGATGCGGCTACGTTCAAAACGTAAATACAACACAACAAGCAGAAACCACTGGTGACTGAACATGCTTACGCAAATTACTGACGAGAATGAAGTCTCTGGAGCGCGAGGAAAACGGTAGCAGATTTGGGTCGCGAAAACAACTCACGGGCGGGAAGCGAGAGCGCTTTTTACTGAGATTATACCTTCATACAATCATTGGATGATAGAGAGATTCAATACTTCCACCGCTACACAGGTGTGCACGCACGGAGTGTCAAACTAGCGTTTGAGATGGCACCACTAATAATAATTTTATGAATAGGTAGAAATACCACACCAAATGTTGACATTACAATACTGTCCATTTTCACAATGAATGTACCCCTAAATGGTTTATCAGGATTATTTTCATTTTCTCAATTGTAATGGAGAAATAAATGGACATTGGTAATTGGATGGAATGGTTCCCTTCAGTGGTTTTCTATTGGTACTCTAAATGTAAATGCCCGAATTACATTACAGCAATATTCTTTCAGTCTCTGCTGCAATGCATTAATTTATGCTAATTGGAGATGCAGGGAATGATTCATAATGTAGTATATGTCAGGGAAGTGAGATATTCATTCCAGTATTTTTATTATAATACAAAAATAAACCATGTTTGTAAATGTCATTCATGTATTTAATGTGCTGCACATCTCTTCAACCATTGGATTGCACCATCGACATACACTGAGTGACATAGACTGAGTGACATGACATAGACTGACCAGGTGAATCCAGGTGAAAGCTATGATCCCCTATGTCTGTTCCCACACTCGGGACTCTGACTCTATTGGTTACACAGACTTTTGGCCTACCTTCCCATTTTAACCACCTCCCACTGGCTTTGTATTCATGTTACCTGATGAAATTGCTGTACAATATGATCTTGTTGCCATCTGACACATTCAGATGTCATACATCAGCACTGCAGAGCTCTCCCTGTCCTATGCCGTGCCTTGATTGTATTACTGTTGATGATATCTGGTAATGTGCATGTACACCCTGGCCTATCGACTGCTGCTAGCCCCAATTCTGACTTGTGCTCTGATATCTGCTTCACTAATTTCTGCTCTCGTCAAAGCCTGGGTTTTCTGCACATTAACACTAGAAGCTTATTACCTAAAATGGATAAATTGAAAGTGTGGGTTCACAGCTCCAATCCAGATGTGCTGGTCATTACTGAGACGTGGTTAAGGAAGAGTGTTTTGAATACTGATGTTAACCTTTCTGGTTATAACCTTTTTCGGCAAGACAGATATTCCAAAGGTGGGGGAGTGGCAATTTTTTACCAAGGATCACCTTCAGTGCTCGGTTGTCTCCACCAAGTCTGTCTCCAAACAATTTGATTTGCTGGTTTTAAGTATTAAACTTTCAACTGTACCCTACCTGCCCTAAACTCTCTCTTGGCCCCTTACACTAAGTCTGAATTTGTCCTGCTAGGTGGCCTAAACTGGGACATGCTTAAACCACCTGACCAAGTCCTAAAGCAATGGGACTCTAAATCTTTCTCAGATTATTAGCAATCCCACACTGTATTACTCCAAACACCCAGAAAAGGCTACTCTTCTTGATGTTATCCTCACAAATAATCCTGATAGGTATCAGTCTGTTGTTTTCTGTAATGACCTTGGTGATCACTGTTTTACAGCCTGTGTTCGTAATGGCTGCTCAGTGAAACGACCTGTCCTGATTTGTCATAGACGCTTGCTAAAAAACTTTAATGAGCAAGCCTTCCTTCATGAACTGGCTTCTGTAAATGGAATAGAATCAGCTTGATCCCCTCTATCGAAGACGCTTGTACCTTCTTTTTTTATATTTTCAGTGGTATTGTTAACAAACACGGCCCCATAAAGAACATTTGAATTAAAAACAAAGTTACGCCACCTCAAGAATTGCATTTGGCGAAAGGCCCGGCACATGCTTACTCAGGCTGACTGGCTCTCGTTCAGGCAAATTAGAAATAAGTGCACTCAGGCTATCCAGAAGGCCAAAGTGAGTTACTTTAAGGAAAAGTTCTCTCTCTGTGGGTCTAACCCCAAGAAATTCTGGAAAACGGTTAAAGACCTGGAGAATAAACCCTCCTCCTCACAGCTGCCCATGTCCCTTAAAGTTGATGATGTGGTTGTTACTGACAAGAAGCACATGAGCTCTTTAATCAACACTTCATTAAGTCAGGATTCCTATTTGACTCAGCCATGCCTCCTTGCCCGTCCAACAATTCCTCATCTGCCACCCATTCTAATGCAACTATCCCCGATGCTTCTCCCTTTTTTCCCCCTGCCTTGCTACAAAGGTTTTCCCTGGATGCAGTTACTGAGTCCGAGGTACTAAAGGAGCTCCTGAAACTTGACCCCAAAAAAACACCTGGGTCAGATGGTTTAGACCCATTCTTCTTTAAGGTTGCTGCCCCTATCATCGCCAAGCCTATCTCCAACCTTTTTAACCTGCCTTTCGGTTCTGGGGAGGTTCCCATTGCTTGGAAGGCAGCCACGGTTAGTCCTTTATTTAAAGGGGGAGATCAAGCTGATCCTAACTGTTATAGGCCTATTTCTATTTTGCCCTGTTTATCAAAAGTGTTGGAAAATAATCAATTTACTGGCTTTCTTGATGTCTATAGTATTCTCTCTGGTACGCAATCTGGTTTCCGCTCAGATTATGGATGTGCCACTGCAACATTAAAGGTCCTCAGTGATGTCTAAGCAATGTTGTGCTGCAATTTTTTATTGACTTGGCCAAAGTTTTTGATACGGTAGACCATTCCATTCTTGTGGGCCGGCTAAGGAGTATTGGTGTCTCTGAGTGGTCTTTGGTCTGGTTTGCTAACTACCTCTCTCAAAGAGTGCAGTGTATAAAGTAATAAAATCTGCTGTCTCAGCCACTGCCTGTCACCAAGGGAGTACCCCAAGGCTCAATCCTAGGCCCCACGCTCTTCTCAATTTACATCAACAACATAGCTCAGGCAGCAGGAAGCTCTCTCATCCATCTATATGCAGATGATAGTCTTATACTCAGCTGGCCCCTCCCCAGATTTTGTGTTAAATGCTCTACAACAAAGCTTTCTTAGTGTCCAACAAGCTTTCTCTACCATTAACCTTGTTCTGAACACCTCCAAAACAAAGGTCATGTGATTTGGTAAGAAGAATGCCCCTCTCCCCACAGGTGTGATTACTACCTCTGAGGGTTTAGAGCTTGAGGTAGTCACCTTATACAAGTACTTGGGAGTATGGCTAGACCGTACATTGTCCTTCTCTCAGCACATATCAAAGCTGCAGGCTAAAGTTCAATCTAGACTTGGTTTCCTCTATTGTAATCGCTCCTCTTTCACCCCAGCTGCCAAACTAACCCTGATTCAGATGACCATCCTACCCATGCTAGATTACAGAGACATAATTTATAGATCGGCAGGTAAGGGTGTTTTCGAGCAGCTAGATGTTCTTTACCATTCGGCCATCAGATTTGCCAACAATGCTCCTTATAGGACACATCACTGAACTCTATACTCCTCTGTAAACTGATCATCTCTGTATACCCGTCGCAAGACCCACTGGTTGATGCTTATTTATAAAACCCACTTAGGCCTCACTCCCCCTTATCAGAGATATCTACTGCAGCCCTCATCCTCCACATACAACACCCGTTCCGCCAGTCACATTCTGTTAAAGGTCCCCAAAGCACACATCCCTGGGTCGCTCGTCTTTTCAGTTCGCTGCAGCTTGCGACTGGAACGAGCTGCAACAAACACTCAAACTGGACAGTTTTATCTCAATCTCTTCATTCAAAGACTCAATCATGGACACTCTTACTGACAGTTGTGGCTGCTTTGCGTGATGTATTGTCATCTCTACCTTTTTGCCCTTTGTTTGGGCGATGTTTTGTGCTGCTACCATGTTGTGTTGCTACTATGTTGTTGTCATGTTACGTTACTACCATGCTGTGTTGTCGCCTTGCTAGGTTGTTGTCTTAGTTCTCTCTTTATGTAGTGTTGTTTTGTCTCTCTTGTCGTGATGTGTGTTTGATCCTATATTTTTATTTAATTTATTTATATATTTAATCCCAGCCCCCGTCCCGCAGGAGGTCTTTTGCCTTTTGGTAGGCCGTCATTGTAAATAAGAATTTGTTCTTAACTGACTTGCCTAGTTAAATAAAGGTTAAATAAAAATGTATTAATTATTGATGTCACCTGTTAAATCCACTTCAATCTGTGTAGATGAAGTGGAGGAGACCGGTTAAAGAAGGATTTTTAAGCCTTGGGACAATTGAGACATGGATTGTGTATGTGTGCCATTCAGACAAAATATGTAAGTGCCTTTGAATGGGGTATGGTAGTAGGTGCCAGGTGAGGCGCACCGGTTTGAGTGTGTCAAGAATTGCAACGCTGCTGGGTTTTTCACACTCAACAGTTTCCCATGTGTATCAATAATGGTCCACCATGCAAAGTACATCCAGTCAACTTGACACAACTGTCAACATGGGCCGCTTTAGACACGTTGTAGTCCATGGCCCGACGAATTTAGGCTGTTCTATTTTTTTTTATATCTACGGACTCGGGAGAGTTGAATGTCGAGAGCCATGCATCCTTCGAAACACGACCCTGCCAAGCCGCACTGCTTCTTGACACACTGCTTGCTTAACCCGGAAGCCAGCCGAACCAATGTGTCGGAGAAAACACCCGTCCAGCTGTCGACCGAAGTCAGCTTGCAGGCGCCCGGCCCGACAGAAGGAGTCACTGGAGTGCGATGTGACAAGGAAATCCTGGCCGGCCAAACCCTCCACTAACCCAGATGGCGCTGGGCCAATTGTGCACGTTTTCAGGGCAAAAAGGTGTGCAACTCAATATTAGGAAGGTGTTCCTAATGTTTTGTACACTGTGTATTTGTCATGGCTTGTGTTCTGAGTACCCTATCGTGAAGCCTATAGGGGAATTAGAAAAATCAACATGATGCTTATCCAGCCATTGGAACAATGTCCCCATTTGCCTCATCATGCCAGACCAGCTGTGCCTTCACAGTTGACTTCAAGTTGCATTGGTGGAGTTACACTCTGAACTGGAGGAAAGCCAAATCTAATATGACATAAAAGGCTAAATCTGCAATGGAAAATACATTGTGGGTACTGGATAGTTTTTCGATACATCAAAAACTATTTTGCAGAGCCAGAGATACATTTGAAACATTTCTATATTGCATAACTTCAGCAGGAACAAGATATTTTATTAACTCTTAACTGTGTTGAGATCAATTTCAGGTCATTTCAGCCATTTCCATTTCAGTGGCTTCAGACAAGCACTAACACAAACAGATAGATACAGTAGATAGATATGGTATGTTCTAACATATAGACTACTGTTCAAAATGCTAATTGGATTTGTGACAAACAGCTGTAAGCGTCCAGCATCCTTTGAGCAGGGCGATCACAAAGCAGATGTAGTCTTGACTGGGAGCCTAGATAGCACTCCTACTCTGGGATGCTTCTTGAATACAGGCCCTGGTTTATGACTGGTTAGGTTCCTCTTTAGATGATACTGTTGTGGAACTGAATTATCACATATTACCAAATACTGCTTCTCATAGGAGTCATTCAAAGTAACTGTCTTGCTGATGGTCATTTGGCTTGGTTATTATTAGTCTGTCACACACAACCAAAGTGATTTACATCACATGCAACACTTCGACTGTCCCTTGACTCGAGTATGCGTGTTCAGTGAAAGTACAGCCACCCATTTTGTCACACCTTTCCTTTCAGCAGGGTTCCTTTCATAAATAATTTGCTAATATTTAATAAAAGAGGAAGTATTAGTCTAGTGTTACTCAAAGTTGTAAAAGTCATTACCTTACTAAATGGCTTCACTGTAGAGTTCCTGCCATGAGTTTATGAAAGCACAACACAAATAGAATTTCAGTGATTGACAAATAAAGAACAACATAGATCCAACCCAATGTATTCATCATTTTATTTATCTTGTGGGAAACACATTCAACATGGATGATTTTGCAGCTGATGAGTTTAAGGAGTGGGATCAGAGGCTCTTAATATCTCTGAGGGGGGACCGATGACCAAACATATGTCTTAGTTTTCATTCCATATAAGACATTAATGATGCATTCTCAACCCAGTTGATTACATTGAGGGGAGCATGTGTCACCCGATGGTGTCACCTCAGGTTCAATGAGCACGATACCACTGTGTTGGATAGCCGCTGACACATCGGCCTTGGAGAAATCAAGCACACAAACACACATTGCAGGGTTGTACTGGAGGTTGTTGTCTGTCCATTCTTCACAGTTTTAAGGCTTGGATGTGCCACGCAGGGATGAGAGGAGGATTCTGGGTATGATTTAAGAATGAGCAAACTGTCTAAAATGGCACTCTATTCTCTATATAGTGCACTGCTTTTGACCAGAGCCCACTATATTGGGAATAGGCTGTCATTTCAGATAGAATTGAAGAAAGTTCAATCCACCGAACACCGTGTGAAGACATTATAAGGGTTTTCTTGATCAACTCGGAAGTCACAGTAATGGAGTGTGTTTAACATTCCCTTCTAACACACAATTCCACGAGATTTTGCCTCATCATCCTCATCTTTACTTTGTAATTGAAAGAAAACCAAATGAACATATTTACAATTAAAGTAAAAACAACAAAATCATCTTCGAAGGTATATGGCCTACTAAGCAAATGTACCTACCAGTACCATACATATTATTTTTTTGCCTTTTTACAGGCAATACTGTATGTAAAATAGAATAAAATCAGCATTTGGGATAAATAAGGGAATGGCACATCTATTGCATGGATAAATATTGTGCCATCATACACATTCAGCCTAGCTACTATTATAATAGTTTGATAATAAATAAAAGAGTATACTATCACCATCATTCTCAAAAGTCTCATCACATACATTCTTCTCCCTTTAAGCCTGAGTGCACAGGTCAAGTAAAACATGTTTATATTTGGATATTTCCTCAAATGTATTTGTTTTCTCCTTTACAAAAAATGCAGAAACGATCCCTTTTCATGCAGTATACATGTTCAAATGAAGGGCTGGCCAGCTTTGGAGGTCTGTTTGCCAGTAGTGTTGTTGAGTGAGTGAGGGAGTGCGGGTTAGGTTAGTCCAGTAGTGGTCAGATGCAGTAGTAGTAGTAGTGTCCTCTATAGTGGTGTGTTGTCTGTTGGCAACGTCAGTATCCTGCTTGCATCCCATACTCTGAACAGCGTGAAGTAACGTTAAAAGAATGCTCCCGAAACGTTGGTGAACCTGGTGATCTTTCAATCCTGGAAAACAGAGATTATCTTTATAGAGCACATGCTTAGATGAAACAGAATGCTGAACATTCACATTCTCTTAGATATTTTTCAGAAGGATGGAAATAAAGGAAATGTTTTCTGTTACTTCAGCTGTTATGGCTGAAGACAGCCCTCACGGAAAAACCACATGAATTTTACGTGAACACATGTCAAGTGTTCCAAAAACACATGTTTTTATGTTATCACATGTGATCCTATGTGAAGTTAATGTGATAACATGTGACGACATGTAAAGCAACATGAAATTTCACATTTGAAAACGTGATCACATGTGAAGTGTTCCAAAAATATATCACATGATTTCATGTTAAATCATGTGATTTTCCTGTAAGGGGAAAAAGTTATGGCTGAAGATTAAAAGCAAAGCATGAGAGAGGTCATGTGAAAGACAGTCAATGCTTTGCCTGTTATCGGGAGAAAAAACCTTTTCCATCTAAACTATCACTTATGAGACACGTACAAACACAGTATCAAATCAGGCTGCATGCGAAGACATGACAAAAAATTAATAAAAAGGGTTAATACACTAGACTATCCAGCCCGTCAAGCAAGCACAAGCTCTGATAACATGCCCCTACTACAGTCTACAGAAACCTTGACAATAAGACATTTAAAATGGTGTCTTTCTTGACCATTATGACATAACACAAACCTGAAAATAATGGTGAAATCAGATAATGTTGCTCAATACACTCTCCAAATAACCCCCTATTTAATAGGAATGAGACAAACTGACAATTTGAAAACAGTACTGTCCATATTTCCTATTTCCAGTACACTCTAAACAGTACCAGAGACGTCCAGCAGACAGCACTATAGACATCAATCAAAACCCAAATCCAAATTTTGACACGAGAGAGTAAAAAGAAAATGCACACACCAGTGAGCAAACACACAACGTTTTAATTGCTTATTGTCAATAACGGTATTAGAAGCTGAAAATATGTTAGCACCGATAACATTTACAGAGCAGACATTTCAGCTACAGCAGCCAGCCATGGAAGGCTACACAGTGTATAGAGACTCCATCCACACAGAAGGCTATACAGTGTATAAAGAATCCATCCACACAGAAGGCTATACAGTGTATAGAGACTCCATCCACACAGAAGGCTATACAGTGTATAGAGACTCCATCCACACAGAAGGCTACACAGTGTATAGACTCCATCCACACAGAAGGCTACACAGTGTATAGAGACTCCATCCACACAGAAGGCTACACAGTGTATAGAGACTCCATCCACACAGAAGGCTACACAGTGTATAGAGACTCCATCCACACAGAAGGCTATACAGTGTATAGAGACTCCATCCACACAGAAGGCTATACAGTATATAAAGAATCCATCCAAACAGAAGGCTATACAGTATATAAAGAATCCATCCAAACAGAAGGAATCATGATACTGCTCAGGGCACAGATGAATGTGGAGTGAAAGCTGAAAGCAGCCTCAGGTTAGTACAGCTAGCTGAGCATCAAGCAGCCCTATTAAGAAGGTGGTGACGGTAGACAGCCAAGGAGGCAAGAGGGTGGACGAGGTGGTACGTTGTCAGTATCCTGCCAGCCAGCCCCAGCCGTCACTGACCAACCAAGGTTTTCCCCTTACCTGCGGTCACTCTTCTCCCTCCTCGGGCGTGATCTCAGTCTCTTTGTGGACCACTACTTTGGTCACTGACATGTCAGGGTGCTGCTCTTTGGCCTCTTTTATTGCCTGAGCCAAGGCCTAAAGACAGACAGTACGCCAAACACCCAATGGAGGGAAACAGAGAGGAAGGTGGAATGGGCATGATCAGAATCTCAAGGTTAAGGGTTGGACTAGTCACTGTGTGTGTGTGTGTGTGTGTGTGTGTGTGTGTGTGTGTGTGTGTGTGTGTGTGTGTGTGTGTGTGTGTGTGTGTGTGTGTACATCAGTCACTGTGTGTGTGTGTGTGTGTGTGTGTACATCAGTCACTGTGTGTGTGTGTGTGTACATCAGTCACTGTGTGTGTGTGTGTGTGTGTACATCAGTCACTGTGTGTGTGTGTACATCAGTCACTGTGTGTGTGTGTGTACACCTCCCGGTCACGGACCTCAGCTGTTCAACAACAGCACTATAAGTCACTTAAAGGCAAAGCATCTCAACACAGTACCCAGCAGGCAGAATTTAGAAAATGATTTACGTAATTCTCTGGTTGTAAACTGTTATTTAGGTTGAGAAGCGGCCATAGAACCAGATTACGACCAACTGGTTTCTGTAGCAACCAGGTAAAGACGTAGTGTTCATGACGACGTTCACACGTGATGGGAAAGACGTCATATTGTTATCTAGTCAGATTACAACAAGATAAAGAGGTATTTTTCTGGTTGCTAAAAAGATGATAACAAAACGTTTTACAACTAGTATACAGCCTGACCATGACTCCATAAAAGACGCCATAATGATGTCATTGCCTGCTGAGTAAGGATCTCAATATGATCTGCATTGTATCCAGGCACCACCTGCATTGTTAAAATAGCTACGCCTATTCAATAGCTGTAAGGCTACTTGCATGCTAAAGGACACACAGTGTAAGAGTGAGGGGACGTTAATGTCTTCCTACCTCGTCATGGTCGATGTCTGCATCCCCCGAGATGACGATTCTCTTCTCTATCCTCGTTTCCGAGATGCCTCCTTTCACAGTCTGGTAAAAAATCAAATGGATTTAAGGGACATTTCAGTCAAGGAACAACTAAATGTAACTATATTTAAATATATGCTGTATACAGCATGTGGGATGCGGGAAGCGAACGACAAGCTCAAACCAACTGAGCCATAACCACCTTGTAAGTTAAATTCTATAGCTACACCACTAACAGACCAGTGATACCCATATCCTCTATTCCAGGGTTCCCTAACTGGCGGATTTATTTGACCCTCCATGTTCATTGAGCAATTTTGTATTTTTATTTTTTAAATTGTTGGACATAAAAAAAACTGTAAAAACACCAGCAAATCAGCTCCAAGTTATTTTATTTTTGGAAATCTGTTCCAAAGTGTTCCCACCGCATAATAGAGATTTACATGTACTGTATGTGATCATATACAAATGTAAGCAAGGTTTGAAATGATTATCTGTTCTTGCAGTCAATTTGCAGTCTACAAATTATTCGTAATTATGTTCCGGACACCTGACCATCCACTCAAGAAAGAAAATCAGCCTGTGGCTAAATCTATACTGAACAAAAATATAACCGCAACATGTAAAGTGTTTGTCCCATGTTTCATGAGCTGAAATAAAAGATCTCAGAAATGTTCAATACGCACAAAAACCTTGTTTCTCTAAAATGTTGTGCACAAATTTGTTTACATCCCTGTTATTGAGCATTTCTACTTTGCAAAGATAATCCATTCACCTGACAGCTGTGGCATATCAAAAAGCTGATTCAACAGTATGATCAATACACAGGTGCATCTTGTGCTGGGGACAATAAAAGGCCATTCTAAAATGTGCAATTATGTCACACAACAAAAAAGCACATGCTTAGATGTCTCAAGTTGAGGGAGCGTGCAATTGGAATGCTGACTGCAGGAATGTCCACCAGAGCTGTTGCCAGATAATTTTATGTTAATTTCTTTACCATAAGCCGCCTCCAATGTTGTTTTAGAGAATTTGGCAGTACGTCCAAGCTCATGTGCATGCTTGTCGTCCTCACCAGGGTCTTGACCTGACTGTTCGGCGTCGTAACCGACTTCAGTGGGCAAATGCTCACCTTCGATGGCCACTGGCACGCTGGAGAAGTGTGCTCTTCACAGATGAATGGCTGCCATCTGCAGCTGATGTCAATGTTGTGAAGAGTGCTGCATGGTGGCAGTGGGGTTACGGTATGGGCAGGTATAAACTACGGACAACAAATACAATTGCATTTTATCGATGCAATTTGAATGCACAGAGATACTGTGATGAGATCCTGTCGCAAGGATCTGTACACAATTCCCGGAAGCTGAAAATGTCCCAGTTCTTCCTGCATACTCTCCAGACATGTCACCCATTGAGAAAGTTTGGAATGCTCTACGACAGATGTTCCAGTGACCGACAATATCCAGAAACTTTGCACAGCCATTGAAGAGGAGTGGGACAACATTCCACAGGCCACAATCAACAGCCTGATTAACTCTATGCGAAGGAGATGTGTCACGCTGCAAGAGGCAAATGGTGGTCACACCAGATACTGATTGGTTTTCTGATCCACGCCCCTACTCTACTTAATCCCTGCTCTATTCACTCATTCCCCTATTAATTTATGCTAATGTTGAATGACAGTGGCGCCCCCTGAGGCCGGGTCAGATAGTACCTACCTTGGTGATATGTGTGGTTGTGGTGGTGCTGGTGGTCTCTGAGGTGATGGTCTGGGCGCTCATCAACACCCCCGCCTCGGGATCAGTGTCAGCGTCGCCCTTGAACAACACAGATGCAATTCATCCTCTCAATTGGATGGAAAATGGACAAAAACAAAGAGGAACTCCCTGGGCTCATTGTGGTTTTCTGTTTCAAAACGTTTTATATTGTGTGCCCTAACGAATGAGGTCGAAAAGATGCACTATGGAGTATATGAGAAGAACCAGTATAGAGCATGAGACTGAACAACCCTGACGTTTTTGGAGGACCTTTACCTCCAGTGACCGGTATGTGATGGTTTTCATTTCCGTGTGTATTAAAGGTACCTCCTGGGTCACCAGCGTCTCGGTCTCCTCCATCACGTCTGCCCTGTTGAACGTCAAGACCTCAGGAGACTCCAGCACAGATGACTGAAAGAGGGGAGAAATGGAGAGAGACAAAATGAGACTGGTACACACACACACACAATTACTATTTCACCGCCTGTCTACAGGACATACAAAAGCAATTTGTTTATTGGAAGGTCATAGAAAATGCAGGAGAAGAAAATGGGAAAAAAAGCTTACAAGGAAAGATTCACCCATTTTGAATGTTATTTTGTTTTTGTGCATCTCTGAGCGATGTTCTATCGCTTCCCTCTGACATTTTATGTTTACATGTGTATATTAGCTACAGTCCCTGGTTTGGATCCAGGCTGTATCACATCTGGCCGTGATTGGGAGTCCCGTAGGGCGGCGCACAATTGGCCCAGCGTCGTCCAGGTTTGGCCGGTGTAGGCCGTCATTGTGAATAAGAATCTGTTCTTAACTGATTTGCCTAGTTAAATAAAGGTTAAATTCAACAACAAAAACATTTAGAATACAACTTTTAGACCGCGAAAATGTCTATAATACATGTCAGATTTCAATACTGGCAGATGTCATAACGCAGGAGGTTGTCTTCTTTCGAATGAGCCATTGATCAGATTTTAGCAATATTCCTACCTCAAGAAATGTGTAGTTTAAAAGAGGGTCTAACACATTTCTCCTATTTGTCTGCCTTTTCGCATGGCCGTTGCGAATGTCGGACTCTACTCTGTGAGGCACATCAATCTGCAAGTTGAACATGGTGAGGTTGTAGACTCCTAAATTGATAGTGCAGTTTGTTTAGGCTATTTCACAGCTAACTAGCTACTTCACATGTTGATATCGCTCGTCTTTTCAGTTCGCTGCAGCTAGCGACTGGAACGAGCTGCAACAAACACTCAAACTGGACAGTTATCTCAATCTCTTCATTCAAAGACTCAATCATGGACACTCTTACTGACAGTTGTGGCTGCTTTACGTGATGTATTGTGGTCTCTACCTTCTTGCCCTTTGTGCTGTTGTCTGTGCCCAATAATGTTTGTACCATGTTTTGTGTTACTGCCATGTGTTGCTACCATGCTATGTTGTCTTAGGTCTCTCTATATGTAATGTTGTCTCTCTTGTCGTGATGTGTGTTTTGTCCTATATTTTTATTTTATTTATTTATATTTTTAATCCCAGCCCCCATCCCTGCAGGAGACCTTTTGACTTTTGGTAGGCCGTCATTGTAAATAAGAATTTGTTCTTAACTGACTTGCCTAGTTAAATAAATGTTAAATAGAACATTTTTCAAAATATTGACTTTGGTATTATTGTGTGTAGCTACGTTTGCTAGCTAGCTACCTAGCTAGCTAGCCAGCCAGCCCTTAGAGCATTGCTTTGTAGGTTTTATAGTCGACTTAAGCTGCAACAGATTTCCATAATGATTTTTACATGTTACTACCAACCTTATTATGACGACAAAATAAAACATTTGTTTACAAAAAATATTGTTCTCACATATTAGTGTTATTTAACACTGTAAAGTATAGGAATGAGTGGTTTTGTGTAGATTCTTCCTTTAAGGATTGTCTGAATAATTGTGGACCATTCCTGAGATGCTCTCTGATAAAAGACAAAAAAAATGTGATAAATGAATCAATCAAATGATAACATAAAATCCCAAAGCACAGATTAAGGGGTGTTACAAGGCCAAACATTTACACTAACAACAACACCATTTGTTTTCCTGATGAGAGGTTACAACACTTCTGTGCATCACCCAGGTCCCTTCGGACCCTGACCAAAGAACAAAGGCAAAGAGATTTACACTTCAGTCAGTCTGAGTCATACATTACAGAACTCATCGCAGTTCACCACTGAGTAAGTCTTATTTAGCTGAAGTTTTATTTGGCTGTGTGGAAGCCTATTAATTCATTTTGGAGAAGGCCAAATTGGTCTACCTGACTGGATTGTACGTATTTATAAACAATTCCTGTTTGCTTTTACTGAAACGGTCCATATAATGGAAATTGGCTGCGGACTCAACTTAATTGATAGCAACAGACTGCTATCTATTTAAGGTGTGCTTCTCAGAGACGCATGTCCATAAAACATTTGAATTATTGCCACAAAGGTTTGGGGAATTAGGCAATACTGTCAGGAAGGGATATGGACCATTTCCGATGTGAAACTGTGTGCACATGTGCAGGTCGAAATATTCTAATTGAACGTTTATAATACTGCTCCAAGAACAAACACTAACAGACATGCACACACCTCCCTCTATGCAATCTTCCACTACAGTTTTCAATACTGCTCCTGGGTAATACATACAGTAGCTTGTATCTGCAGCTTGCAGTATTTACAGCCTGCCTGGCCAGGGTAATGATTTCCAATAGAAAACCCAGTGGGCAGAAACAAGGCCAGGAAACAGGAAACGGGGACATTGTTTTCCCCACCTGCACATCACTACACACACAGATCCACAGTCTGTAATGGCTGACTGCTATTGTTGGTGAAGAGGAGGGGCAGGACTGGGAGAGCTGGGTAGCTTATCCAGTGGTAATACTGATTATTGGTATTACAGGTAAATGGGAGGCCAATATTGGGATCATTTTGGGAGCTTCTTTCGAGTGATATTACAGATGATTTGGTGGGTAAGACTCAGGTAGATTGAAAACTTTCTAAGTAGCATGGGCAAAAAGGAATGTGAGACGGGTAGCTTCAGCTAGCTTTTCCAGTGCTAATGCAGGCGAGTGGGAAGGAGAGTTGTGGATAGGGCACTTATGAGGAGGTACTACTGGACAAATAGGGAAAATGTTGGGTCTCTTTGGGGTGTTACCTCTGAGTGAGCTCTAGCAGCAGCTACCTCCCCACTGAGACTCTGCCAGGACGCTCCTGTAGGAGTGGGGGGAATGAAGGAGGGGGATACAACGCGCCCTCTCCAGTCCTGGCTGTTCACTTCCTCCTCCTCTGACACCTCTCCCTCCGACTGACTGTCCAGCCCCAGGCCTCCACCTGAGCCTGGGGTTGGAGTTTCCCCCTTAGCCTCCATCTCCTTCACCGCCGCCCCTACAGCCTCGTCCACGGCGGCCTGGGCCGCGGCAGTCAGGGCAGGCCCGGCGGAGGCTATGCTAGCGGCACCGTCATCATGCATGCACGTCCCTGTAAACCCAAGCACGCACTTAGGCCTATCGTCCTCTGTCCCTCCCAAAGAGTCTGTCTCTACCTGCTCAGGCTGCTGATCCACTTGTTTCTCTTTGTCGTCAGGCTGGTTGTCAGGCTGCTCAGGCTGTTTCTCGACTGGCTGCTCCTGTTCTTTCGGCTGATCCTCAACCTCTTCTGTTTGCTGGGATGATACCACCTCTGTCTGCAGCACGATCCGCTCCACCTTCTCTGTTGTCTAACGAAGGAAACAAACAAGACGTCACAGTCAGTCTTCTTGAACCTGTGTGTGCACTTCCATTTCCTGTAGGTCTAGTGTGGAATCAAATGCTAAAACAAAGACAAATAGCATGAATCTGCTTCCATACAGCAGGAAAGGGTTACTTTATATGTTAGAACCGATGTGATCTTCTGAATGCATGTTGTCATTTAACATTGGGTGCATTGCATGATAGCTTTGTTTTCCACTTTTAGGTATCGAAATGTTCTAAAAGTGGAGTAGGGTTGCAAAATCAAATATGCGGCTGAATAATGCCCTCACATTCCTCCTTAATAAAGTCGGAGGACCATGTGGTGCCTCTGTCTAGACAAACCATGTGTCCTCATAAACCTGCCCTCTGTTTTAATGTTCGAGAAGGACGGGCAGACTGACAGGGAACAGGCAAGGGGCGATGACAGAAATGCCTGACAGACAGCACAGTGGCTACAGCGACAACATTTCCTCACCAACAAGGACAAACACATCAGGGACAAACAGTATAAATACTGAAAGGGGTCCCTTACGAAAGAGATGTTATCTCAATGTGAATAACCTGTATACATAAAGTTGAAAACAAATAAAATAAATTATTTGCATGCACTACAACTGCTATTATCCCGTTTGTTAAATTGTATATTGTCCATAGGGCATAAGAGGCCACCTTGAGCAGGCCCTGACTATGGGCAGGCGAGGCAGTCCAACCTCGCGTGTTGGTCTGATATCGGGCCGACTGTAAGAGAGCGGTGAGCTCCGGGGACATCTCCTCAAAGGTCGGCTTAGGCTGAGCAGACAGAGAGATGGGGAGAGCACGCACGCACAGGAGTAGAAGAGAGACACACACACACACACAGTTAGATACTGTACATACAAAGGAGGAGAGACAGAGAGACAGACAGGCCTTTGGACACAATGTCGAGACACAAGCTCAGAGGGATGGGGGTTGGTGGGGATTATTCATAAGAGCATTGAGGTGAAGACTGATCGCTAAGAAGGGTCATCTTAGAAGATTGGGTTTGTATGAAATGTTAAGATTGAATTCTTAAGTATTCTTAAAGTATTCTATCAATCACAACCTAGAGTGATTTCAATGGTTTGAAGTGATCAACTTGTGTCAGAATATGCTGAAATGACAGTGTTTATCAATTTGGTTTTTAATCCATGTTTGTATGCTATATTACGCAACTCTGAGCAATTGATAGAAACACCACCCTGTGACATGTCAATCACTTCACTAGAGCTTTTATACATTTATAGCACTTCTCCAAAAGAGTGGAGCATCGTCAGCAATTCAACTTTGCTAGGGGGACCTAATGGCAGCTCAATATTTGGCTTTCATCTCTTGAGAATGTCAGTCACAAAGGCAATAGATGAGACAGACAAGTATGTCTTGTGAGTCGGGATGTCTCCTCTTATGAATAGGACCCATATCATCATCTCAGATCAAGCAGCTGAGAGTTCAGAGAGTGCATATCAAGGGAAGTCAAAGCAAAAGTGGTAGAGCTGAAGCAGTCAGTGGCATACAAACCATAGTATACCGTACCATAAGCTAAGTGTAAAGGATTCATTTGGTGTGGCTAGCAGCATGGGGAACCAGCTTAAAACGAAACCCGATTTTCATTTACAAATCGAAATGAAAGGGGTAAACAAATGCCAGTGCCCATGAGGCAGCAAGTTTAGCTTAGGAAAGCAGTGAACAAATGACACCAAGTACCGTGGCTAAGGGATTGGTGTCCAACTAAAAAGAGCAAACGATAGAAAGAAAGAGACTGCCAAGCGATTCCCATAAACATTCAGTCGAGTGCAAAAGTGTGCCGGGTCTGGCCTTGTAGCAGTAGATACGAAGACCAGGCAGACAGGGGCGGGACTAGCTTGAAAATGTTTTGGGGGGCTTCAGGCATTTTGGGGGGAGGGGTGTCATATCATCCTACCACTTTGGAGGGCGATGGGGTTCTGGATGGATAGGACACGGGGCCGGGGCTCAGACGCAGATCCGCCATTGCAGGCTTGGGCATTGTCATGGGAGACTTGGCCATGGGGGAGCGCGGCGAGAGAGGTGTGTGAGGCGCAACAGGGGTGGTGCTCCTGTCTCCCAGGAGAAAAGTCTCCCTCAGCTGCTTCCTGCTGTCCGCTCTCGCGGCATCACTAATGTCCTGGCTGGAGCGGATGGACACCACGGTCTGCACAGCGCCCAGGTCCAAGGCACCGTCGCTGGGCTCGGATGGAGAGGGCGTCCTGGCCTCCTTGATGGTAATCATGGGGGGTTCGATTCTCTCATGGGGCGGGAGACCCTTGTGGACAGACACCGGCATCTCGTACTCAGTTGACACCGGGATGATCTTCACTGTGGTGGTGGATTGGTCTGCCGCCCTCTTCAGCTCCCTGGCGAACAATGCCGGAGCAGCCGCCACCTCCCCGCCATCTTTGGCCCGCGTTGTCATGGTGACGATCTTGCCCGACATGGTGTCGTAGGACTTGCCCAGGGTATAGTTCTTCTCTCTCACCTCCTCGGTTTTGAAGGCGAGTTTGCTGCGGAAGCTCTCATACGGTTTCAATTCCTTTCCGACTATGCCACCCCTGGTGCCAGCGAGCGCTCCTTCGGCCACAGTGTTAGTGACGGTCATAACTTTATAGTTGACAATGTTTTGGTTTTCGGTTACCTTAGGAGGGACTTTACTTACTATTACCCAGCCATCAGAATCCTACATACAAGATACATACAAAGACTGGGGTTAGCCAGTTCAATGGCAGGTTGACGTTTATTGTAATTAATCTTGCCCTGGAGCGCTAGAGGGGCCAGCTGCAAGTCAAAATTGGCTATACCAAAAAATTCATGAAAACTAACATTTGGTTATGCAATTTGGGTTACGCCTAATTTAAGGTTAGGGTTAGGAATTAGGGTTAACATTATGGTTAAGGTTAGGATTAAAAATAGTTTATGACTTTGTGGCTGTGCTAGATAGTAACCACTCTGCAGTGCTGCCTCCAGGGAAATATTCATGACAATAAATGCTAACCTGCAGTTCAATGGGGGAGAAGGACTTCCAGTGGCAGTCCCAACTTTAGACTTGCAAGCAACATAGATCATAGACTATATAAGCATAGACAGCAACATAGATCACAGTTCTTAATTGTTAAAGAGTGACTGCCTTTAAAAAGCAACAAATCCTCTTGAAAACGGCCTATGTGGCATCGATATGAGTCAGAAAGAGTTATTCTATTGTCATAATTGACTACAAAATGTAAATAGGATAATTTTGGTAATAAAGTAAGTCTTGTCTAAAATGGTGTTTGGAACATCCGTGTGTCACAACGGGTAAATGAAGGATGGGTTTTGATTTGACAATGTCCATTTGCACACTAACATGGGGTGAACAGCTGCAGTGATTGAGCTCTATCCAATAGCATAGACAATGAGACAGACCTGCCCAGCAGCCCGATTTTGTTTACATAAGACAAGAGGTCACAATTTTGTTAACTTGAGAAACATTGCACAAAACACCTTAGGTGTAAAACTAAACTAAAACTCATTCTGGGGATTTCAAGTGTAATAGGCTTCCGAGGCTACAATGTCTCATCGGGGACAAACATCATTAACCAAACGCTGAATCGGTCAGGAAACACGCCTCCAAGACTGAAATCTCGATTTCTAACGAGCAACAGAAAAACCACAAGTGCCAATCGACATGTTCAGTGGCTCTTTAAAACCGGTCTCTACGTATAGCTAATTAACAGTAGACCAAATACAGGTTCAAATTGTTGTCATGTTGTCCTACACTGCTGACAATGAATAACATAGGATTCTAGTCCCAAATGGATCTTCAGTTAAATGTGTAAGACACGTTAATAATTCATAGGCTTTTGGCTCTAATCTAACCAAGCAGCAGAGATTACATTTTTCCAAATGACACAGAGAAAGCTAAACCAGCATATATACAGTATGTAGTATGATTGATATCCTGGCTACCTACCACAGTAGTCTTAGTATCCACAGGGCTGTGGTTGATCTCCACCTCAATGCTTCTGCCTGCAGCCATGGCTCTCTCATCCTCTCTCTCATCCTCTTTGCTCTACATGAATAGAAAAGAAAAAACAAGACAAACAGCCCGGCATGAATGAACTAGAATGGAAAGTAGCTTTGAGGCGTGCTCGTGTGGGCTGCATCCTATTACTGATATCATTGCTCATTCTGTTTGATAAGAGTGAGTGTGTGATATGAGATTTCCATAAAACAGCGTGTAACTCTGGGACTGAAGTATCTCTCCAAACATACTCACACTATGAGGTTGATAACAGATATGGGTCTGGATTAATGAGAACATCCTCTGCAGACACAGTCCCTCTTCTTCCAGTAGCTTACAAATAAAGAATGAAGACTTGGCTGAGGAGTGAATTGGCTCCTTTCCACACTTTAATCACATCCCAACATTCCTAAAAATAAATACTGGCAGAAATATGCTATCGTCGCTGCTACATGAATTAATAAAAAAATCCCCTTGCCCTGGTTACATCATCATTGCCGTTCTACCGACTGCTTGATGTTTACACACACACACACACACACACACACACACACACACACACACACACACACACACACACACACACACACACACACACACACAGAGAGAGAGGGGCGGGGGTTTCTTCTTCCATTTTGAAGTCCCTGCATGCTTTTCCATAGCAATAGGGGGTGAATTATCTTAGCCCTGCTAAAAGGATGTATTACTCATTCACAGGCCAGGCTGCTAAAAATCTAATCGAGCCCTATACTGATGTCACACTGTAAATTGTCCTCTGGTACTTTCAACGAGTGCTCCTTGTATCTACTTTTGCTTCAACGGTTGCATATTGTAGCCTACACCTTTTGGCTGCATCAAGGAGCTGCATCGGAATCACTTCCTTTTACAGTGTCTTAACTTCCATTGAAAAACAGGTTGATGCTTGGTAGTTACTTGAAAACGTCACTAGAGAAGGAAGGGTGTAGTTGTCACGTTATAATGAGGCAGCAATTATTTCGTAACATTTGTCCCTTCATCTACAGTAGCCGGGGTGTTAAGCACCCTCCTCCACCTGTATGAATTATTTAGTAGCTTTTCAAGGAGACACGGTAGAGGCCCCAGTCTCCTGAGACTTGACATGGAGAAGAGGGATTTCATTCATCTCTTTCCCTCTAAACAACCTTCTCACACTGCAGAAGACGCATCACAACCTTCTCACACTGCAGCAGACGCATCACAACCTTCTCACACTGCAGCAGACGCATCACAACCTTCTCACACTGCAGCAGACACATCTCAACCTTCTCACACTGCAGCAGACACATCTCAACCTTCTCACACTGCAGCAGACACATCTCAACCTTCTCACACTGCAGCAGACACATCTCAACCTTCTCACACTGCAGCAGACACATCTCAACCTTCTCACACTGCAGCAGACACATCTCAACCTTCAAATCATGTCCTATCAAAGGCAAGGGTGTTAAGTCAGAATAGTAGTGTATGTACATCCAGCAGTAAAAAAAATAAAAATTGATTCAGCTTATCAAGGCGCTAATGAGCAGCTGATTAGAAGAACCAGGTGTGTTATGGCAGAGATGGAACAAAAGGCAGCATGGATTACATGTTAACGGATTTGTAATTTTACGTGTTTTCACCTCCCCCCTCTCCATCTATTCACTCCCTCTCCGATTTGACAGTAGACTTACCGGTACTTCATCGAGCTCTAGTGGTTCGATCATAGGGGCTTCGTCGAGACGCGGTGAGCGCAGGGGGGACGAGGACAGCCTCTTCTCCCACTCGGTGAGGCCGGCCGTGTCTGCGCCTGTCTCCAGGAACGACCTCTTGAGCTCGCTGATGTTGGTTGCGTGTTTCAACAGCTCCTCCGGCGTGCCCACTGTGTCCTGAGGAACAGAAAGAGAAGAAGAAGTCATCTGACTGATGCTACTACTAATTCTAGAGTTTAAATGCTAAATGTGTATGAATATCAATTTAACATCGTAGTGTTGTGTCGTGTTCTTAAAGGCTGTTTAACAGTTATGTGCATGTTTTCGAACAATACTGAAAATAACATTATATTGAAAATATAATGCTACTGGATGCTAACCAGCAAGCTACAAACCAATCCTTTAAAAACTAAATGAGGTAGTGAATGAGTTCTGCAATGCCAATGCAATAGAAAATCAATGGTGTATTGTGAGACTCCTCCACTTGCAAATTACGGTTCTGAATCTTTGTGAGTGCAGCTTGTGTGCTGCTATTGAAGTAGTGTGGCTAATTATTGTCTTGGTGACAGATTGACAAAGGTAATGTCCATTCATTTGATGTATGTTTATAATATGTTCACAGGTGCAGTGTAATGAGCTGAATATACTGTATAATATCATAATCTATCTTAAACAGGCAGAACAAGATAGAGAGATTGAGAGATTTTATTGATTCCAGAGGGGAAATTTCTTCACCAAGCAGAAGAACATGCATTCAAAAGAACACTGCAATACATTTGCCGCTCGTGTACTTATGAATTATTCATATTTTGTGGTGAATCCTAAGGTCAAAATTTCACTTAGTCTCCCACTGACATCAATGCATGAATAAGTAAAAAGTTGACTGAAGTAAAAGTTAGGATTCACCTCAAAGAAGTATTCATAGACATCAATTAACTTATTCTCTATTTATAAGCAATAACTCCCAATCTAGCATCTCATGTTAATGTATTACAGCAAAAACTAAATCACCCCAAAAACACTCCGTGCTTACTAAGTATGTTAGCTTCTGAATCAACATTGGACAGTTCAAAACAATATGTTATTATGGTCAAAATGGGTAACTGTTACTGTCCAAATCTAGTCCTTGACCAAAATATCACCAATCACCATGCACTAGCCTGGCATTCCATCCTGTACCAACCTCTAACATCAGAACACTATGTCTGACAAACACATTCTCTCCCTTTATTCGCCTTATGAAACTGTTCTGGAAAGAAAATGACATGTCACATAGATTGCAGGTCTTGATTGTGGAGCCTACAGTGATTTTGAATCCCAGGTTCACATGTTGTGGATGAAATGGTTGTTTGACAAGCTGTGGAGGAAATGAGTGTTAAGGCACCATACACTAGTTAGTTTACCTGTGTCTTTAACTCGGACTCATCCTCTTGGTCCGACTGGCAGCATGGGAAGCACAGAGAGGGAATTTGATATCAAAACCGGAATACAACACAACAGGTTATAGCTTATAAGAGAAACATCCAATAACAATGCCTTGAATGGATAATCAGACATTCCGATATTGTTGAAATAGAAATGGGAAACTAAAGAACGAAAGACTTCTACAAGACATGAGTTGAGGTGAAGTGACTACCCATGTTACAAACCTCAGTGGCTGTCAGTTCACCATCGACACCAGTGTCAGTCAGTTCAGTCTGTTTGTTTAGCAGTAACACAACAATAGAATATCCGATGGAAAAGCATGAGGAGAAAGAGAATTGTGGCTGTTGAATGTAGCATTTCCCAGAAGTCATATTTACCGAAACATTAGCCATTAGCAAAGTGGTTCAACAAAGCAGTGACGGTAATCCATTTTCGGGGTAAAAAACAACAGGAAAAGCATTAAAACATATTCAGACGACCTATGTCAACATCATTCCATTAAAATACATTACAGATGACTCCACCAGCTTGGAGGTCGCTCTCCCGCCTTATCAATTTTCATCACAAATTCAATTACAGTTAGGCGTTTTCCCTTTCACAATAAGTATTAGGACTCTACTAAGAACTCTTCTCCTAGGTAACTAGTAACTATAGACATTACATCTGCCAAAGTTAATTCAGTTTAAGCTCCTCGTCATAAATTTGCACAATGAATGAACAGCACATCTAAACAAGCCCTTTTAATTTCTAAATTTGAAATAGTCTGGCCCTGCCTGTCTCTGAGTCTTCTGGCACTGATCTGAAGTTGCCCCTCGGCCAGAGTAGAGGGTTCAGGTTCGGGGACTCGGAGTTATCCATTAGTGAGTTATCAGGGCCCTGCCTACCTGATAGAGAGCGTGGCAGAGCATGAAAGCACAGGTCGGTATTCCCAGACAATGAGATTTGTGCTGCTTCACTAACTTAGAAAAATGATGGCCACCTGGCTCTAGTCTGTTTGACACTAGCTAGGTTACACTCTGGGCTCCGGCATTAAACAGCTTTCATTTTCAGAGTGGAATCTGGGAATTTGTTTGAATGTATTATAGAGAGAGCTCAGAGGTGGACTGAGGACAGAGAGAATTGATTGGGTGTGGAGAACTATACCTTGGTGTCATGTCGAATGGGAGAGGTTGGACTTGGCAGAGAGATCTCGGTGGCATTCGTGGTCTCGTCCTCCTCGACTTCCGCCTCCGCCTCTACCTCCGCCTCTACCTCCGCCTCTACCTCCGCCTCTACCTCCGCCTTCTTCTCCTCCACCTTTTTCTCTGGTGTCACCGTGGTGATGAGGTCGCTCACGGCGATGCCCTTCGCCCTTCCGTACAGGTCCGAGCCCATCTCTGAAGCATGCACATAGACGCACATGCACGCACACGCACGCACACAGGCACGCACATACCCACACACACATATACACACACACATAATTTCCCATTAAGGAATCGTCATTTTCCTCGAACTGAGGCATTATTGCAGGTTAGCAGGTTGGAGTGTGAATGTAATAAGCTGCAGGTTGTATCAGCATAGATCACAACCATAGAAGATAAACCTAAAAACACGCATTAAATCCCATTGATAATAACAATATTATTATCAACGTCAGAGCCTTTCTTTCAGATTTTAGCCTCGATATGTAATTAAAGCTCCATAATAATTTTGTGGTTTGAAATGAGAAGCTCATAGCATCTCATAAGCAGTATTGTATATTAAAATCGATATCAAGGGTTTCAGTCACAACAGTAAGCACCTAACGAAATGCCATGCTCCAGATTTATGAGAAAAGGCTATCAGGTTTTTATGCTAGGGTGACTACCCTCATCATCCCTTTTCAATTTACATTAGACAGCAATCCCTGATAACCTGTCATTTTTCAGCTCCTCTATGGGCGGCCTTACAAACATTCTCTAACAGACTGCAGCTTTTGAATTCCTCCCGTTGACTGATAATGAAAGGCTCAAACTGCATGCACTTAAGTACAAACATAAAAACTACTGCGTCAGAACCTAAACGAGAAAGGGAAAAAAAATATGCAGTTGGCCGATGATATGGTATTGGGTGTGCTGGTGAATGAGAAATAATATAATATTCCATCATTGCTATGAGTCAGTTCAGACAAAACATGCACTGCAATCCCTGCCGTGAACCCAAACAAAGCTAATAAGCTGTGTTCTATAATTTAGGGCAGAAAAACACATACCTTAAGTCAGTGACGGCACAAAAAGCACTCTGACTCAATCTAACGAGCTGGGAGAATGAGTCTCTTTATAGATCCAGGCTACATAAGCCATTAGCTGCCAAGCTAACACAACAAGGCTGGGATTTTTTCTCGATTTTTTTTTCAAACAACTAGAAGTGAACAGCTGTGAAGGGAGGGCCATGGTTCACATGCTAGACGGGGAGCCCCCTCAATCAGCATGGGAGCATGCATCGCAAGCCTGATCAGCACCAAGGGGTGTCTGTAACCAGGGCCCAAAATACAAAACAAAATGGCTACCGTCTGAAAAAGTAAAAGGAAAGAAGCAGAGATGGGATCAGTAACTAGCAGGCATAGCTAGCTCAGGGGCAACATCTACTTTTAGCACGTACAGAGACACACAGTGCATAATATATACCTGTTGGTTTAGTGTCGTTTAAACTAGCAGGCGGTTTAATTCTTGGTGATACAGTTTTTTGGGGTGTGCTCCTTTTGGGTGAACTCCTATTGGGTGTACTCCTTTTGGGTGTACTCTGCGGAGCTGAGGATTGCATAGAAATTAAATATTACGGGGGAAGATTCAACATTAACATGACACATAATATTATTCAAAGCTGAGCATTAGGTAGTCAGCTGAGCACTTATGAGAAAGAGGAAGAGAATATTGTTGGTTTATATAATAATTTTGTAGGGCTATTGACTATGGATTTGAATACATGAATGTTAAAGAATGTGCAAGTTGTCTGGTTCACAGTGCTATGGAAAGCCTCTGTTGAGACTAAGAAACTGAATGGATACACTTTCTGATGGGATGAGAACAGACAGTCAGACACTAAACTTTCTCCCATCAATGAAGAGTTGAGACAGAAAAATCAATGTTGCCTTTTCGGTCCAATGATACTGATGGAGTCTGAATGTAATACAGGCCCCAGGGGCGGCTCATATTCAATTGATATCACAGTCAATTGGCCGAGTCTCTCTTTCACGTCAGTTAGCTAATGAAATTCCGCCCAAAAAGCTCTTTACCCCTAAATGAGACAGCAACATTTGCATTCAAACGGACGGGTTTTTGCCACAACTCAGATATGACACAAATAAAAAAACGAATTCTCCAATTAATCAATCAGCGAACGGGGTAGACAAAAGCAGAGGGTGCATCGTCAAGCGAAGATGACAAAACAACACAATGGGGCGGCTGGAAAATCCCTGTGGCGAGTATCCGTTCTCTAAGAAGGGGATACAAAACAAACTACATTTTTGATTCCCTCTTCATACATAGCATGTATGAAGGACATTACCCGTGGTCTGGGACTGGTTGATAAAGACAGGGGAGTGAGGGGCGGCCCTGGGTGCTTTCAGGGAATGAAAAGGTATTGTGAGTGTAGAGCAGCAAGGATGATAATGGCTACAAACTGTAATTAGTCTGAGCGGCATACTGAGGCTTTAGAGACTTCACAGCACGGCTGTTTAGGGAGGTTCTCTGAGCGGCATACTGAGGCTTTAGAGACTTCACAGTACGACTGTTTAGGGAGGTTCTCTGAGCGGCATACTGAGGCTTTAGAGACTTCACAGCACGGCTGTTTAGCGAGGTTCTCTGAGCGGCATACTGAGGCTTTAGAGACTTCACAGTACGACTGTTTAGGGAGGTTCTCTGAGCGGCATACTGAGGCTTTAGAGACTTCACAGTACGACTGTTTAGGGAGGTTCTCTGAGCGGCATACTGAGGCTTTAGAGACTTCACAGTACGACTGTTTAGGGAGGTTCTCTGAGCGGCATACTGAGGCTTTAGAGACTTCACAGCACGGCTGCTTAGGGAGGTTCTCTTAAGCTTTCATGTAGACTAGGAAATGTTGAAGCTGTCAAGCAAGCGACCACTTTCAAGACAAATGGCGACCAAAATGGCTCTGTGGAGAATATCAACTATCGTTCTAGGGATATTCAAGGGAAACTATTCCCTATTCACGCCAGTGACACTTGTAAGCCAATGACAGATCTGGGAGGACTTGAGTGAATGTCAATGGTTGTGGAGACCAAATCAAGTGTTGATTGACAGATGTCACAAGGTGTGCAGTGGTATGGTCATTATGACAGATGGGTGCATTGATTTATTGGTGCCTGAGATGTATGTAAAAACATATCTGGATACTGTAAATCCCTTTATTATTTTACTTAACCTTTATTCAACTAGGCAAGTCAGTTAAGAACAAATTCTTATTTCCAATGACGGCCTACCCCGGCCTCCCCTAACCCAGACAACGCTGGGCCAATTGTGTGCCGCCCTATAGGACTCCCGATCACGACCAGTTGTGATACAGCCCGGGATCGAACCCGAGTCTGCAGTGACACCTCTAGCACTGAGATGCAGTGCCTTAGACCGGTGCGCCACTCGGGAGCCCTCTGACTTGAACGGCTTAGAAACAAATACTTCAGAAAAGGCTGGACATGAACACGGAGGACAAGGGCAACATATGATTTTCATAAGTGTGATGATTTAGGTTTGGCTGTTTAATAATGTCCTGTAGCTTGCTTTGTTCTGTAGTATGCTTTCAGGCTAACTTCCCCAACACAAACTCTATGGGGAGAAATGTGATACAATCCTCCGTCCATTCCTAGCCGCTTCAAAGAGAAAGGTTGACGTGGCTACGGACCTCCGTCCATTCCTAACCGCTTCAAAGAGAAAGGTTGACGGGGCTACGGACCTCCGTCCAGGCTGCGCGACATAATGTATCGCTTGCTGGTGGAGCGTTCGAAGCGGGGCGCCGGGCGGACGATCTGGGAGCTCGCGCGTCGCGTCTGGGCCTGGGTTCTCCCGCTGTAGCGGAACTTAGAACCCAGGTTTAGGAACTTCTTGGGCGGAGTTTCTGGAGACACCAACCTAGAGGACAGAGAACAATGTTGAGGGCAGGAGAACAAGGAGGAGACATTAATCTACCTTGAAGCAGGGTGTGCAGGCTTTTGTTCCAACCCAGCATGAAGTTAACCAACACAATGTACAATAACTATGGATTTACATCAAAAACCCTCCACTGAAGGAATGGCAGACGTCTACACATTGAGGTAGTGGCCCAGGTCTCACCTGAAAAAGGTGTGGTGCTCCACGCAAACCTTCCATAATCTCTTGGCCGCCCTATGGTTGGGGAGCTTGAACCCGATTGTGCTTTCAAACTGCTCAAACTGACGACAAAACATACAGAAAAAACACACACACAAGTCATTCTATGTCAGGGATCATCAACTAGATTCAGCCGTGGGACGATTTATTTCTTGAGCGGATCGTCGGCGGGCTGGAACATAATTACAAATAATTTGTAGACGGCAAATTGACCGCAAGAAGCCCAAACAGATGTTAGACTAAAACATAATAATTTCAAACCTTTCTTACATTTGTATATGATCACGTATCTCTCTACCATGCGTGGGAATACTTAGGAACAGATTTCTAAAATTAAAATCACTTGGAGCCGATTTCCTGGTGTTTGTACTATTTTATGCCCAACAATGAATTATTATTATTTTTTGTTCAGAAAACTTGGGGGGCCAAATAAAACCACCTGTGGGCCAATTTCGGCCTGCGGGCCACCAGTTGGGGAACCCTGTTCTATGTGATGCCATTCTATGTGATGTGCATACTGCTTACATTTGTTTAACAGGATCAGGACATTTCTTTCATGTGAGGTGCTTTCATGTCAGCAGGGCCTTATGCTGATATGCTTACCTCTCCAGGGCGTATTTTGATGTAGAAATTATTCCTTTTGTAGGAGATCTTGAGGACCTTTGGCCAGGCGAACCTGTTGATGCGCAAGCGGTCGCGGTAGATCAGAAGACCACTGGAGCACACGCCCAACATGATCTCAACACCCTCGGAATCCTGGGAAGGAATGAAGCGTGGTTAACAACCTGACACTACTCAAACTAGACTTAGGGTTGCAAAATTCCTGAAACCCCCACAAAGGATTTCTGAAAACAAAACTGAGAACTTTTGGAAAGTTTCTGGAATTTTGGTACTAGTCTCACATTGAGGTAGCCTAGGTGTCAGTCAGTTTTGGTTTTAGTCAGCTCACCTATTGGTTGTGGTCCTTAGAATACTGTCTGCAGAGCTATTCAACTCCATGCTTGAAGTGCCAAAAGGACTCCTGGTTTTGTTTACTACCTAGCAATTCCTTGATTGATTGATGAATGTCACTGATTGGCCCAGAGAGTCCAGAAGTGTTTCGCTCCTCCAGGCCTGGAGTTATAATAGCCCTGGTCTACAGTATGCCCATAGACTTATTCCTAATCTTTGCTAGACTGTACCAAACATGATAATGGCAGAGTAGTTGGCTAATGCCAAAACAGATTGACAACCAGGCTAAACAAAGTTTCTGATTGTTTAAAACAATACATGGTTGACATTACTCAGACACCACCATTTTCCCCTACAAAGAAGTGAGGCAGCCTGAGATGACTGGCGATACGGCAAGCCAAATACAATGCATTATTCAATGAAGGATTCAAATGAGCTTTCTAAAAAAAGGATAATTGAAATGAAAACATAATGAGAGCTGTCGTAATGGTTACGAACAAATTTCACAAACTGTCGCCCAACCAAGAACTCAAGACAAGAAAATGACCTAAATTACCGGAAACCAATTATTTATCCTAAAATCTTTTCACAGCTCCTACTTCCACTAGTGATCTGTCTGGCTTTGTAGCCAGTAGGGGTATTGGACTATTTGTAGCCGGGAGGGGTCTTGGGCTCCTTGTAGCCGGGAGGGGTCTTGGGCTCCTTGTAGCCGGGAGGGGTCTTGGGCTCCTTGTAGCCGGGAGGGGTCTTGGGCTCCTTGTAGCCGGGAGGGGTCTTGGGCTCCTTGTAGCCGGGAGGGGTCTTGGGCTCCTTGTAGCCGGGAGGGGTCTTGGGCTCCTTGTAGCCGGGAGGGGTCTTGGGCTCCTTGTAGCCGGGAGGGGTCTTGGGCTCTTTCTCAATAGTCTTAAAAGTCTGTCCGCTCCTTGCCTCATCTCCTTCATTGCACTCAGCTGAAAGAACTGAACAGGTGAAAGCCAGCCTAATGATAACCTTGCACCATGTTGTTTTTACCTGTCACGTTCCAATCAGTGCAGATTAATTTAAGGGGATGAGGGGAGGAAGCAATTGAAAGCCAATTTACAGAGTACAAGGATGTAGGTGTCTTAGCTATTTAAATGTAGTTTAGAGTAGTAACAAGCAAAGCTGAGGTATTTTCAGCTGTGCTGTACTATGCTCCTTTTTCATGATCCATGGATGCTAAAGTTCTGCAAGGCTACAGTGGCCATTTTGTCTAAACATTCATTCATACACCTACGTACAACACAATATGATGACTACAATGACATCTACTCTGTCTAAAGTCTAATTCTATGTTCCAATGTCCACACTAGCATACCACTTAGAATACATGCCTAATTGCTTCATTCAAGAGACGTTAATGTGGATACTGGATGTAAGATGGCGGATACTTGTCACATGACATCACAATGATGAGGCCTTCCCCAAAAGGTCTTAAAGTCTGCAGATGAGCACAGTCGGGGTGTCACAGAGCAGATGGGGGGACAGAGGAGGGTCCACAACTCCCTGTGAGTGGGATATGAGCACTGAGGCTATGAGGGGGGTGCGGTCTAACCCTCACAACAGCCACCTAAGAAATTACAACTACAATCATCCACAATGTCAACTCGAAATTGTGGTGAGACAAACCCACAGCACCAAACGATGGACTCAACAGTCCACTGCATGCACGAAGACAGGGGTTTTCAGACAGGGACACATGTAACCTACATGTAACAGACATGTAACTATACATACACACAAACAAAATGCAAGCCTTACCTCGCCCTTAGCTGGAGACAAGCACTCAAACAGGCTTCCTACCAACTAGGCCATTCAGTAAGAATCAGAAAAGAAAAGAAAAAACGTCTGACCAAAAGGAGGGGAGGTTTCCATGCCATCAGTGAGTCTGTTACCAGTGTTTTTATGTGTTCTATTTTGTTTGGTTATTAATGCAAATCATATGTGCTAGAGCCGCATGTCATTATTTAATGCGTTTCTTTTTTTCATTACAAAACACTAATGTTTACTCTCTGATGCAATTGGTGCTAGGAGGTGTTGTGAAACGGTTTTGGGTGAACGATTTTTCCTCATGCTGCTTTGGGGTTACATGAGGTCAGATTATATAACCCCCATTACATAGCTGGGTCAGGCTATATTTACATGGCTGGCAACAGAAATACCATTTTCCAAACAATGTTTCTTTGATAAAGACCAAAAAATAACCATACTTGTAAAAGGTTCAGCTAGAATCTAAAATAAGCTCTTTCTCCTTTCCTATTGCTTCTTGAATATATTCAATCTGACAATGTTTTTTTATCTAACCATGCCATGTCCATTCAAAACTATGCCAGCGAATTGGGACAGTTTTTTATTTGTTTGATTATATAACAGTGGTGTGTAGATAGGTGATTAGTTAGCCCAGCTGACATTGCAAACAACATAAACAACCAACAGAGGAAAAACGTAACAACTAGAACAACATTTAACACAAAAACAGAGAGGACATTAGCTAGTGATAGGCAGAACATGAACAGTGTAAACACCTTTGACAGGCTCAAATACTTAATTTGGTTAAATTCGTTTTTTTCCTTTATTTAACTAGGCAAGTCAGTTAAGAACAAATTCTTATTTACAATGACAGCCTACTGGGGAACAGTGGGTTAACTGCCCTGTTCAGGGGAGGATATTTTTTTTTTTTTACTTGTCAGTTCGGGGATTTGATCCAGCAACCTTTCAGTTACTGGCCCAACGCCCTAACCACTAGGCTACCTGCCGCCCCACTTATGGGGTTTGAGGTGTCACTGAGGGCCGTACATAATACCATGGTTTGGATCTAAGTATTCAAACAACAAAGATCCAAATGGCTATTCAAACTGCTGGCAGTCAAAGGACAGGGAACCAGGCAGAATCATGCAGGTCATAACAACAGGGCCTTTTCAATTCATGGCAGGGCAGACATTTTGAAAAAAAACAACAGGATCCTATGTTTTGTATAAGTTGAATACAGCCCCTTTACCTTTGCATGGTGAAGGTCCACTCCGAACATGGACAGCTTCTTCACGTTCTCCAGGAAGTGCATCTCAGCCTCAGCTGGCATCATTCCTCTGGAGAGAGACAAACACACACAGAGAGAGGGTTTTGTATGGGTTTTTGAGAGTAACTTTTCAGTCCATGACCTTCTCTTCCAATATGTTATATAGACAGACAAACAGACTGACTTGCAGTTCTTGTGCAGGTCCATGACCTTCTCCTCCAGCTCCTTGGTCTGGTTGGGGGCAAAGCGGAACTCGCTGACGTAGTCCATCCCAGACTCCTCTGGGTCATAGTCCCCCAGCTCTGATTGAACCGTGTAGGATCCCAGCACCGTGTGGGTGGCAAAGGAGCAGGGCAGACGCCCCGACACCACGTCATCCCTCAACTGGAGGCACAGGTAATATCTGTGAGAGGGAGAGAGTGTAGGAAGGGTGAGGGACAGGGAGAGAGGGGTGGGGGAAAAGAAAGGAGAGTAAGGAAGGGAGTTTGTGTAGGAGAAAAATAAGTGAGAAAAAGGATAGAAAACGAGAAAGGAGAGAGTTAATTGGCATGCACAAAGTAAGGAATTGATTAAATATACTGTGTGTATATGTATATATATTATGCTAATGTGAAACCCTGAGGACATAAGAAAAACATCCCAGGTGATGAAGACAGCTATTTGGTGAATGTAGACATCCCCAAGGTACAAATTTATAAAACCTCTCGAAAAAGGACCTAGTGGACCGCATCCCGAAGGTGAAACTATAGAAAGTGTTACCTTGTAATATCCTCAGACAGCTGGGCTGGGTCTGGAGGGTAGAACTTCACATTGAATGAAAAATTCCAGGCGACTCCTGGAGCGTACAAAAACAAACGGTTAATTGAAATGACCATTGAACAGTAGGAAAGACCCCAGATTGTGCCTTTAAGCCTGAGTAAATAGCATGCTGGCTAACATTCAAACCATGCAGAGTAATAATATCCAAATACCCATATTCCACGCACCTCTGATCTGTTTCTTCATCTCCTTAGATGGGTCTAACCAGTTCTGGGAGAATTCAAGAGGACCGTGTTAACTCACCTCTACAAAATAACAAAAACACCCCTAATTACACAGCAAAATCAAAAAGAGAAATGACACCTTTTGGTTTTCGATATCCCGGAATGTGATGCCAAAGTAGTCCTTTTCCAGGAGGTTGAGCTGCTCACAAACTTTGTCAAATAACACATGGCCTCTCTCCCGTTTCTCCACATAGAGAAGAAACACATGAGAAACACTCAATTTTTTAAGTTACATTCTATAAATGCTACAAAAATACATTGGACAGATTACTGCAGCATACCATTTTTCTATTATCAAACCCCTCCTGAATGATAATGGTGTGTTACTGCACTAAATTGTGATGTATTCCTCCGATTGGGTCAGGAGCCATTAAATGAAAGATAGGCACTGGAAAGAGTATCCAGACATATTCTCACACACACTCACACGCGCACGCCGCTGTGGGTGCCAGTCTTCCTACCATAACTCAACTCTATGGGGGAGGGGGTTGCCAATTAAAAGGGCTCCACTCCCATCTCCCTGCATCACACCATGTTGTGTCACATCATGATCACTGTACTAATGACTGTTACCCTGCCTGGCCCTCGCAGGGTGAGATCCAAGGCTCTCTGAGCCACGAGTCAACCTGTGAGGCTCCTATTGCTAGCTCTAAATTAGCAACATGCCTCAACGCTCAGTAAAAATAGGCCAATTGAATCAGGGGGAAGGGGGCCTGACACATATTGTAGTAGACTTCTTCCAAATATGTCACCTTGAAACAGAAAGATTAGAAGGGTTATATATTTTTTTACATTTTTAGTAGAGGACAAGGTGTGGTAAAACTGAGAAATATTAGGAGGGTTATTTTGTAGTGTTTCTGGAGTAGTAGCTAAGTATGTTAAAACGGAAACAAACCAAGTGTCAGAATGAATACTTGATATGGGCTAAACAGAAGTTATCCCATCCAAGCAAAGTACAAAATAACTTTGTGTGTTTGTGTGTATGTGTGCAGCAAGAAACACACAGGAGACAAGAAAATCCCATATTCAGAAAGTATTCAGACCCCTTCCCCTTTTCAACATTTTGTTAGGTTCCAGCCTTATTCTAAAATGGATTCATTAGCTTTTTTTCTTTCTTTTTTTTTCTTGGTAAATTCTGTGGTAAATTCAATTGATTGGATATGATTTGGAAAGGCACACACCTGTCTATATAAGGTTCCACAGTTGACAGTGCATTTCAGGGCAAAAACCAAGCCATGAGGTCGAAGGAATTGTCTATAGAGCTCCGAGACAGGATTGTGTCTGCACAGATCTGGGGAAGCATTGAAGGTCCCCAAGAACACAGTGGCTTCCATAATCCTTAAATGGAAGAAGTTTGGAACCACCAAGACTCTTCCTAGAGCTGGCCGCCCGGCCAAACTAAACAATCGGGGGAGAAGGGCCTTGGTCAGGGAGGTGACCAAGAACCAGATGGTCACTCTTACAGAGCTCCCAAGATCCTCTGTGGAGATGGGAGAACCTTCCAGAAGGACAACCATTTCTGCAGCACTCCACCAATCAGGCCTTTATGGTAGAGTGGCCAGACGGAAGCCACTCCTCAGTAAAAGGCACATGACAGCCCGCTTGGAGTTTGCCAAAAGTCACCTAAAGGTCTCGAACCATGATAAACAAGATACTCTGGTCTGATGAAACCAAGATTGAACTCTTTGGCCTGAATGCCAAGCGTCATGTCTGGAGGAAACTTGGCACTATCCCTACAGCGATGGTTCACCTTCCAACAGGACAATGACCCTAAACTCACAGCCAAGCTTGTAGCGTCATACCCAAGGAGACTCGAGGCTGTAATCGCTGCCAAAGGTGCTTCAACAAAAGTACTGAGTAAAGGGTCTGAATACATATATAAATGTGATATTTCCGTTTTTTTATAAATTTGCAAACATTGCAATAAATTGTTTTTGCTTGGTCATTATAGGGTATTGTGTGTAGATTGATGAGAAAATCAATGTAATAATAAGACTGTAACATAACAAAATGTGGAAAAAGACAAGGGGTAAGCATATTTTCCGAAGGCACTGTATAAATGTGGAACATGCTTATTTCCGTGATTTACTGTGAAATGCAGTCAAACGATTACCCAGGTCGTATGGCCCCTTGTGGTACCACTTAACTATCACAACCTTATTAAACAACACCCAGTAATATAGAAACAATATAAACTATGTGCATCAGCCTTGGACAGCTAGCGGCTAACGCTAAAGAGGATAATCTCTGCAGCCTTAATTTCCCCTTCCAATCACCAGAAGGAGCACTTCAGCGATGTCACTCACTGTCTGAGTGACCCAAACAAAGAATGTAGCTACTGAACAATGAGGACAAACAGAGATGGAGAGAAAAAAAACATATTTTCACTTCCCTAGCTACATCCATTACTAGGCCTCGATCCCAAATCACTCCCCTTCCCCTCACTCCTCCATTTGTCCCAAAGCTGAGGGAGTGAAAATTATCGGGGGTGTAGGGGCTAATTAGACCCTCCGATAGCCACTTCGGCCAAGCCAGCAAGTCTGCAGGCTTCAGAGTGAAGTGCTATCCCGACACGCACAACGACATTTTTGATACAAAAGAATGGAGAGGCGTGCTTAACTATATGCCATGTGCATTTGTTTATGTCTGATTTCGAGACTTGACATGACACTAACAGATTAAATACCTCCCAAATTATGTCGAACTGTTACTGAGGTTTATATCTTGTAAAACAACAGGGGGATTTGCCATCATCTCCCTCTCTATTTTCCCCTCAGTGAACTCTTTGCCCCTCTCTAAAAGGTGCTATCTAGAATCTAAAAAGGGTTCTTCGGTTGTTCCCAGGTCGTATGGCTATGGTTACCGTAGGATAACCCTTTGAAAAACCCTTTTTGGTTCCAGGTAGAACCCTATTGGGTTCCATGTAGACCCTTTCCCAGAGGGTTCTACATGGAACCCAAAAGAGTTCTATCTGGAACCAAAAATGGTTCTCCTATGGGGAGAACCTTTCTCCCCTCAAGCCTTTGCACTCTCCTCTCTTACTCTCCTTTCTCCTGACCTCTATCCCCTCTCCTGACCTCTATCCCCTCTCCTGACCTCTATCCCCCTTCTCCTCTCCGCAGCAAAGCCAAAGAAATTACCATCTCTCCTCTCTCTTATCTCCGCTCTTCCTCCTCTGTCCTCTTCTCCCTCATCCCTCTCCTCTCTCTTTCCCCCTCTCCTCCCTTGTCATCCACTTTTCCCCCTGCCACCCCTCTCTTAAATCACCCCCCCCCTCTCCTCTGTCCTCTCTGCCAGGGAAAGAGCCAGTCAATAATCACTGCAGCACGTTAAGCCTGGAGCCACACCCCTCTCTTCGCAGTGTCGCTTTCCTATGGCCACCAACACAGTGCGACCAAGCCAATGACCAAGCCAACCGGCTACAACGCTTTATTATCTTTTTCCATTAGATGTACCGACTAATTTGGCCAAATCCAGCCTGGGGCTCAAACTGCACTAATAGATTGGTTTCTTTCCAGTTCTTGGCCGACACAGTTTGCTCTGAAGAACAGAGGCTTATTTTTCGTGGAGACAAAGCAGTAAATGTGTAGGAATGGACAGATTTATACAGAGTGATGGATGATGTCTGCTTAGAAGGAAAACGGCGAGTTGGCCTAAAAAGCTCTGTCTGATTATGCGCCGGTGGGGGATGGGGCGTTTTTCAATGTATAGGGCCAAGTATTAGGTCTAAGGGGAGTTTATTACAATACCGTTAAAACAGAGTGAATTCCATTGAGGCAAGCTTCCATAGTCTTTAATTATGTTAAGATCAGAGAATACAGGAAATAGAGGAAGAGCCATGTATTTAGATGAGCTTGCTAACCTATATTGTCAGCATCAGAGTCTTCCAGTAGAACAATACCATTAATGTCCACCCAATTAATGTAGACCGAGGTGAATTTGTATAAGGAGACATTATCGATTCAGCATGATAAAAGACAACCTCAAGCCAACTTTGAGCCAACCCCACAAAGTATACTTTGAGAAAGAATTGACATGTCAGTGAGGATAACTAAATGTCCTGCCGCCTATGATCCCCCATCTCTATCCCTGGTGAACTCTGAAACACACACACACACACACCAACTCCTCCCTACACGCACATTAACCCACCTACCTGCTAAACTCCCCTCACCTCCCCTCAACCCCGACCCCAAGCGGTGACCCCCTCCACCCACCTCCACCACGCAGGTGTAGTCGGAGCCATCGAGCAGGGTGACCTTGCACTGCATGGTCCTGTAACTGCGGACGCTCCGTCCTCCACCGGGGGACCTGGACAGTTTACTGGTGGACGACCTGTGTGAGGTCCTGTCCTCCTCCACCTGCGATGGCTCGAGCTGATTCCCTTGTGGGACCACACCTTCCTCCGCTCTCTCGCCGTTCTGGACAGGGGGGCACAGGTTTTAACATAGCATTGTGATCGGAATGTTAAAGTGGTATGGTTATGATAATGTGTTGTTTTGGACCGAACAGGTTGTGACACGAATGGTCAAGTGGAATAAATAGTTGGTGGGCCTGATGAATGTGACGGGAATGTTAAAGGGATACTTCGGGATTTTGGCAATGAAGCCCTGTATCTACTTCCCCAGACAGATGAACTTGTGGATTCCATTCTTTGCGTCAGAGTGCGAATTACACCATGACATTCGGGGGGGGTCTCACATTTCTTTTATGGTCCTAATAATAAATACGTAATTTAAATGGTAAAATGATTTACTTTTTAATGTGGCATAAACACAACCAGTCATGATACTGTAGATAAAGGGCTTAATTGCCAAAATCCCGAAGTATCCCTTTAAGTAGAAATTATTTGGACACTTGTTTATTATAAACCTGAATAGTACTACTGTGGCTGTTTGATATTGTATCAAAAGTTTCAAATTCAGCCATTTAAAGCCTATTCCCACGTCACTTTCAGTATAGGCTAAATGAGGATGACAGTGCTTGTAGGCGATGTCATGGTGATGTTGGCTAGCTAAGCTCATGCGCAGAAACATGTCATCGGGTCGAACCGCCGTCTCGTGCCAAACTGCGCATGTGCAGCCCGTCAAATCAAAGGCACTCCTTCGATATAAAGTGGTTTTTGACGAAAATTTAAATATTTCAGTTGGTCACTTTCACAAGGTTATAGTAATAACATGTTTGACTACTTAAGTAATTGGCTCGAATCTAGGTTGTGCCTTTAGATTTCGAGAAAATTAACAACTAAGGAAGATTTAATTTTGGGTGTAGCTAACCTGCTTCTTCCTGACAGGTGTGCTGTGGGCGGCGGCAGGGGGGAAAGAGTCCGCCTCCAGGGGTGGAACCGCACTGGCCTCCTGCTGGTCCGAGGTGGACTCTGAATTTGGTTCTGTAGTCATGACGATTCAGCCTACAACACAGCAAATAATTACCAATGTCAAATTCAACACAAGACATGGGGCAAATAAATAAATCAGTGAAGAGTTGTGAAACACGTCACACTCGTCCCAGCAATAATATACCTCAATGTCTCATTGTGACAGTCCATCAGTGTCCCCCAAGAGTCTTTCAAATTTAAATGAAGTGAGGTGTAACTGGTAACTACAGCAGTGTAGTACAATTTACAGTACAATATTTTTGATACGCATGATGATGGCCCCATTTTCCATTGACAAACCATAAAGGACATAGTAAGTAAAAAATATCAAATGCGTCTTTACTCTGTAAAGAAACAACGACACTCCATTACAGTTAATTCGCTCATCATTTGACACATTTTAAGTAACCTATGACCATTTAATAACTCCACAATAATCCCAGGGAATATGTATTAATGTCATTAATGATGTATCCATGCTGTAATTCATCTGTAATAAGTCTTAGTAGTAAGAAAAGGGAGACGTTAGTATGTGAACTTTAGCCAGCATAGCTGGAAGTGTTTGGCTGGGGAAGTGTGGCATTCACACACACAAACATACACACAGTGGGCTGTGGCAGGGTTGTCAGAGCTCTAGGGCTATTTATACTGTATCACCAGTGTTTATCCCACAACATGTGACTGGGCTCAGTTACCCCTTCAGGCCTCCACACACACATGGTGCAGGGGTTTCAGTATATCTCACACACACACACACACAGGCCTATACGCACACACACACTGTACATAGGTCTATACGCACGCACGCACGCACACACAAACATAGGCAAAACACCCACAGACATATTAAAATGTAAACATGCTGATACATGCACACACACACGCACATAGACAGGTGCAAACACACCCCTGCCCAGACGTGACCCATGGCAGTCAGAGTATGCAGGGTTCAAATATGCACCGCACCCAATCAGCTACTTCTGTAATGGGCAGCTAAGAGTCATGTGCTTTACTGCTTTCTCCCGAGAAACTAAGTCAAAGTCGCACTTAAGTTGTTTGAACATCTTACAAAAACATACCCTCAGCAACACATCATGAACTGGCGTTGAACTCACTGCATTCATTCCATAATGCATTAACTCAATTCATGCTCAGCGTTGCGATGAACACAGATAATACAAAGACTCTGCGATGTCCACCAGATAATACATCCCCTAGAGAAACAGTCTTTTGAGAGCATTTCATTCTTCCTCATTCAACAGCAGGCTTATTCAAGCTGGGTTTGAAATGGGCTCAGTAAGCCTGTGGAACCTCCTCTTGGTTTAATCTACTATCTCTAATATAGGTCAGTGTGCACTGCTGACCAGGCAGAAGGTTGTCAGACACACTATTAGCTCTCCATCCGTTTAACAGGTGACGGATTGGAGGAGGCCAGCTATGAGGACCGGACACTGTTGCCATGAAAACAATAAAAACGTCAATACCAATCTCCAAAATGACTTTTTGTGCTTTTTCATATACAAGCTTCAGAACAAAGCAGATGTAAAAGCTGGAAGGGAAGGGATGTAGAGACGACATGATTAGAACTTAGGCTTAATGTAAATGAATCATCATAACGCAAAGATTCTGGTCAGAATGCATTAGCATCAATTTGTAAAAATATGCTATATTACCTGCCAGTGTGGAGGTAAATTATAAAAATTTTTTTTACTAGAAACAATGTTTCCCTGACTTGCATAACCTTAACTTCATTAGCCTAACGTTGACTGCAAATATTGTATAATCTATCATCATTTACATATAGTGAAAGAATGTGTATTGAAAAATAATAAAGATGACAGAAATAGTAAATTGGCCAGGCAAAAAGTCAAGGCTTAAACTAAACGCCAGGGGAGAATTCAGAGGTAAAAAGACTGAGTGGATAAAAGCTAATAAAATGTACGTCCACACAACAAAGGGCATTAGACTTTGAAATGAGCCGCTCCCAAATGTGGCCTGTTCATGTGTGAAAATGAGGAAAAGATATCTCGCCAAAAGGTGAAGGAGGACGGGTGAAAGTGGAGAATGGAACATAATTTTTTTACTTCATAAAGGGTTTCTAATTAGTTTACTGACTGTCAATTAAACACATTTAACTGCTTGTGAGATGAGAAAGATAAAACAAATCGATGATGCACACAAGCCCCTACCAACGACACCAAAGGAAAACAGACTAGGATCATAGACTGCGGAGAAGCTTGGATGAAGAGAGAGTAATTGACTAGCGATACGATAAAGCCAAGAGTCAAGCACTTGTTGCCCCCTTCCCAAAACCCCCCTGAGCTACACCACCATAATCTGCTGTAGGAGTAGTGATGAGTCTGTATTATTCATCTGCTGTAGGAGTAGTGATGAGTCTGTATTATTCATCTGCTGTAGGAGTAGTGATGAGTCTGTATTATTCATCTGCTGTAGGAGTAGTGATGAGTCTGTATTATTCATCTGCTGTAGGAGTAGTGATGAGTCTGTATTATTCATCTGCTGTAGGAGTAGTGATGAGTCTGTATTATTCATCTGCTGTAGGAGTAGTGATGAGTCTGTATTATTCATCTGCTGTAGGAGTAGTGATGAGTCTGTATTATTCATCTGCTGTAGGAGTAGTGATGAGTCTGTATTATTCATCTGCTGTAGGAGTAGTGATGAGTCTGTATTATTCATCTGCTGTAGGAGTAGTGATGAGTCTGTATTATTCATCTGCTGTAGGAGTAGTGATGAGTCTGTATTATTCATCTGCTGTAGGAGTAGTGATGAGTCTGTATTATTCATCTGCTGTAGGAGTAGTGATGAGTCTGTATTATTCATCTGCTGTAGGAGTAGTGATGAGTCTGTATTATTCATCTGCTGTAGGAGTAGTGATGAGTCTGTATTATTCATTACAGTTACATTTGAGTCATTTAGCAGATGCTCTTATCCAGAGCGACATACAGTTAGTTAGTGCATACATTTTCATACTTTTTTCCCCATACTGGTCCCCTGTGGGAATCGAACCTACAACCCTGGTATTGCAAGCGCCATGCTCTACCATCTGAGCTACACGGGACTAATCATCTGCTGTAGGAGTAGTGATGAGTCGGTTTTATTCATCTGCTGTAGAAGTAGTGATGAGTCTGTATTATTCATCTGCTGTAGGAGTAGTGATGAGTCTGTATTATTCATCTGCTGTAGGAGTAGTGATGAGTCTGTATTATTCATCTGCTGTAGGAGTAGTGATGAGTCTGTATTATTCATCTGCTGTAGGAGTAGTGATGAGTCTGTATTATTCATCTGCTGTAGGAGTAGTGATGAGTCTGTATTATTCATCTGCTGTAGGAGTAGTGATGAGTCTGTATTATTCATCTGCTGTAGGAGTAGTGATGAGTCTGTATTATTCATCTGCTGTAGGAGTAGTGATGAGTCTGTATTATTCATCTGCTGTAGGAGTAGTGATGAGTCTGTATTATTCATCTGCTGTAGGAGTAGTGATGAGTCTCTATTATTCATCTGCTGTAGGAGTAGTGATGAGTCTGTATTATTCATCTGCTGTAGGAGTAGTGATGAGTCTGTATTATTCATCTGCTGTAGGAGTAGTGATGAGTCTGTATTATTCATCTGCTGTAGGAGTAGTGATGAGTCTGTATTATTCATCTGCTGTAGGAGTAGTGATGAGTCTGTATTATTCATCTGCTGTAGGAGTAGTGATGAGTCTGTATTATTCATCTGCTGTAGGAGTAGTGATGAGTCTGTATTATTCATTACAGTTACATTTGAGTCATTTAGCAGATGCTCTTATCCAGAGCGACATACAGTTAGTTAGTGCATACATTTTCATACTTTTTTCCCCATACTGGTCCCCTGTGGGAATCGAACCTACAACCCTGGTATTGCAAGCGCCATGCTCTACCATCTGAGCTACACGGGACTAATCATCTGCTGTAGGAGTAGTGATGAGTCGGTTTTATTCATCTGCTGTAGAAGTAGTGATGAGTCTGTGACAGAGACCATGAACGAAATGAGCTCAGTAAACCCTACCTTCCAGGCTGACATTACAAATATTAGTGTGTGTGTGTGTGTGTGTGTGTGACTACTTCACCCCTCCTGCTGTGAAGACCAAGTGCAAATGATGATTTGAAAATGAACACATACTGTATGTGTTTCCCACTCATCCCATGACTCATGTCTAATGGGTCACTGGCTGGTTAACTCATCCAGGCCTGGATAGACTCAACACTGTTTCACTACCAGGAAAGCCCTGTGACGCAACAGCCAGTGACACTACAGAACATCTGACGTAATCAGGGAATTCTGGTTCATAAAAATGCTATGTTTGCTGTTTTGCCACGCTGTTTTGTGTGATTTAGATAATTGTAATCATTTGGTGTTTGAATTGGGAATGACTCTGAGCACTTGTTGGTTCAAGCTGGTTGGTCTATTGAACAGGTTGACAGCATGTCAACAGACTAACTGACATTCATATCAGCTTCACTCCGATAAAACAGTGAGCCACAATCATATCTCTCTCCTGTCAAGCTTGTCTGATGTTTGCCTCTGCCTCGGGGTGATGCTAGCTTTGCTTGGGGAAACAGAGAGTTGACTTTGCTTTACGGAGACTAAACACGACCGGGGTCAAAGAGGACGAAAGACACTAACAGCCCAGATATAAAATAATAACGCCATCAAACAAGAGAGGGAGGGGCTAAGGATAGATAGAGAGAGAGAGAAGATTAAAGCTTACAAAAGCTCAGGACAATCTCATCTCAACAATCAAACAAATGTGGGGCAAACAGGAAGAAGGCAACGGCTGAGTTCTCTCTTTTCTTTCAGAGAGCAAAATATATCCCCCAGCTTGCTCTGCTTCTGAGAGGCTCATGGGTAATGATAGGAGCTGCAACCAAAAATTGTGTGTATCCATCTCCCTTCTCCCCTCAAGCCTTTCCACTCTACTCTCTCCCTCTCTCCTGAAGAATGTTTACTTTACACAGTTTCAAGTCAACTGCAAAACATGTTTTTCCGTTGTGCAAGGACTTTCTTCTGGTAATTTATTACTAGGTTTTATGGTATTAGGGTGACCACATTTAAAATACCCAAATGCGAGATGATTTTGCGTAGCAATCGCGAGACAGTGTAGCCTACATTAATTATTTTTGGGGGCAGCACCCCCTCAACCCTACAAAAATTCCCCTCCCGCTGCACTGAACAAGCTAATTGAAGCACGCCTATAAGCTACATACTTTGCCTCGCACAAAATGTGTGGCTTCCATCCATAGCAAGTAAATTCCACTCTTAGGAGATTCATTACACTTGGTAGTAATACTACTCAGCTATACAAGGTTTGCTGACATTGTTTAAGTCCAAATGATACAAACAAAATACGTAAATGCAATACTTAAGAGATTACATAAGTGTACAGATGTAGGATCTTCATTTGATCACCCTATTGCAGGATAACTTGTAGTGTATTTGAGGTTAAAAATGCTTCTGAAGTTTAGAATTTACACTTTGAAATTTCAGACTTGATTTTCCCTTATGAAAAATGTTCATTAATTATAATTCACATTTCCTGTTGCTGCAAGATTATTTTCCTGCTGTAGCAAACTGGCTCAAATTAAGATCCTACATCTGTAGACTACTGTGCATCACATTTTCATAAAATAGAATCACTATTGTCCAAGTCTCTGCACAACACCGCAACAAAATGAACCACCAAAAAAGAAACAAAGGTGGCCATTGTTGTGACAGTTACTATGGCAGCATTAAAGATAGTCCAGGCTAAACAGGAAGAACACCAGCAAACTGCAGCCAAATTTAGGCCAGCACAGCAGTCTTCTGTTGGATTAATATTGCAACAGCAGAGTCAGACATTGCTGTTGAACAAGAAAACAGAACAAACAAGAAAGATCCCGTGAAGGTCAGGAAATCCTTTCTAGCCATACTGATACAAGTAAATTAGAATCATCAACTGTTGTAAATGTTCAAAAGTATCTACATCTACAGTAAAACGAGGCCTAAAGCGACATAACCTGAAAGGCCGCTCAGCAAGGAAGAAGCCACTGCTCCAAAACTGCCATAAAGAAGCCAGACTACGGTTTGCAACTGCACATGGGGACAAAGATCGTACTTTTTGGAGAAATGTCCACTGGTCTGATGAAACAAAAATAGAACTGTTTGGCCATCATGACCATCGTTATGTTTGGAGGAAAAAGGGAGAGGTTTGCAAGCCGAAGAACACCATCCCAACTGTGAAGCACAGGAGTGGCAGCATCATGTTGTGGGGGTGCTTTGCTGCAGGAGGGGCTGCTGCACTTCACAAAATAGATGGCATCATGAGGAAGGAAAATTATGTGGATATATTGAAGCAACATCTCAAAACATCAGTCAGGAAGTTAAAGCTTGGTCACAAATGGGTCTTCCAAATGGACAATGACCCCAAGCATACTTCCAAAGTTGTGGCAAAATGGCTTAAGGACAACAAAGTCAAGGTATTGGAGTGGCCATCACAAAGCCCTGACCTCAATCCTATAGAACATTTGTGGGCGGAACTGAAAAAGTTCTACAAACCTGACTCTGTTACACCAGTTCTGTCAGGAGGAATGGGCCAAAATTCACCCAACTTATTGTGGGAAGCTCGTGGAAGGCTACCTGAAACATTTGACCCAAGTTAAACTATTAACTAAGGCAATGCTATCAAATACGAATTGATTGTATGTAAACTTCTGACCCAATGGGAATGTGATGAAAGAAATAAAAGCTGAAATAAATAATTCTCTCTACTATTATTCTTACATTTCACATTCTTAAAATAAAGTGGTGATCCTAACTGACCTAAGACAGGGAATTTTTACTAGGATTAAATGTCAGGAACTGTGAAAAACTGAGTTTAAATGTATTTGGCTAAGGTGTATGTAAACTTCTGACTTCAACTGTATGTGGTCTACGGTTGTGAGGCTGGTTGGACGTACTGCCAAATTCTCTAAAACGACATTGGAGGCAGCTTATGGTAGATAAATGAACATAAAATGATCTGGAAACAGCTCTGGTGGACATTCCTGAAGTCAGCATGCAAATTGCATGCTCCATCAAAACTTGACACATCTTAGGGCATTGTGTTGTGTGACAAAACTGCACATTTTAGAGTGGCTTTATTGTCCCCAGCACAAGGTGCACCTGTGTAATGATCATGCTGTTTAATCAGCTTCTTGATATGCCCCACCTGTCAGGTGGATGGATTGTCTTGGCAAAGGAGAAATGCTCACTAACAGCGATGTAAAGAAAATTGTAGAGAAATACGCTTTTTGTGTGTATGGAAACTTTCTGGGATCTATCATTTCAGCTCATGAAACATGGGACCAACACTTTACATGTTGCATTTATATTTTTGTTCAGTATAAAACAAATGAGTAGCTTCTTCAACCTCCGGTGGACACTGATGTATGGTCTTTTGCACACAAGACCCTTGCTAAAGCCTCAGTGGAAAATGTCTCTCTGGGCTACCATTGTATCATGAATGATGCTCTCTCTCTCCCTTTATCTCCCCATTTCTCTCCCTCTCTCTATCAGTCTCTTTCTCGCCCGTTGGGGCCTATAATTAGCAAGGGTGCCAATACAGGCTGGGTTGGGCACAGCTGTGCAGAGAATGCATGCATGTACTGGTATCTTTTACGCACAGAATGCGTTTTTCTGGCACCCTGGTTTACTGTATCTCGAGTGTCCCCATCAAAAGACTGTCTGTGGACCTGTGGGACTCTTCTAGAGAGCATATAGCATCAAACAACTGCCTGTGTTCTAGTCAGACAGACCTGGGTTCAAATGGTGTTTGCTTTCATTCAATTACTTTAGCTGCGCTTGACTGAGTTAATCTGAAGAAATGCAATAATGCAAACACTGCCCATTTGGGACTCCAGGCAGGCTCAAACAAATGCTCAAACTATCAAACAATATTTTAACCCAGTGTGCCCTCTAGTTCTGACTACACATCCACTTTATGGACAGTATTACCTTTGAATAGCCTCCTCTCTGACTAGATAGCATCTGAACCCTTCTTCTCCCATCTCTATTTACAGCACAGAAAGTACTGATTAGTGCTGAGCGATTAACCGAAATGTATGTTATTTTTCAGTTTTCAGTCTTATGAACAATTCTCCTTTTTTATCAACAATGATAAATTAATATATTCTTCCTACAGCTTATCAGCGTACAGCCAAAATATGTTCCCACTGTCGATGATGCTTATTATGCATTATGGTTGAACCAAAAGATTACAAAAATGAAATGAAATTGGAAACAATTAAATATATACACTACCATTCAAAAAAGTTTGGGGTCACTTAGAAATGTCCTTGTTTTTTAAAGGAAAGCACGGCAGATTTTTTATGGAATATCTACATAGGCGTACAGAGGCCCATTATCAGCAACCATCACTCCTGTGTTCCAATGGCACGTTGTGTTAGCTAATCCAAGTTTATCATTTTAAAAAGGCTAATTGATCATTAGTAGTGGATCGGTTTTTCTCATGGACGTGTCGCATCCTTATGTCCTATATGACTTTGATGGATGGCATAAAGGGTTTTTATGCTGACCACGGACTACTGCAACAATACTGCTACTGTGCAGAGGTGTAAGGTTACATTGGAGAATGTCACACATACAGCATCTCTTACCATAACATTTTACATTTAGCAGCCACTCTTATCCAGAGCGACTTACAGTAGTAGGTACATACATTTCTGTACTTTTTTGTACTGGCCCCCCTGTGGGAGTGTCTCTAGCACAACGTGCCATTGGAACACAGGAGTGATGGTTGCTGATAATGGGCCTCTGTACGCCTATGTAGATATTCCATAAAAAATCTGCCGTTTCCAGCTACAATAGTCATTTACAACATTAACAATGTCTACACTGTATTTCTGATCAATTTGATGTTATTTTAAAATGGACAAAAAATTAGCTTTTCCTTAAAAAAAATGACATTTCTAAGTGACCCCAAACGTTTGAACGGTAGTGTATATGAAATTAAATAATAATGTACAGTATGTTGATGCTGATATTATGTACAATATCTAATTATGTTGCCATATGATAACAATAGCCTAATACAGTATATTCAACATGTTGTAAACTATTGTCTTAACGGTTTCACTCAATTAATTCTCATCAAACTAATAATTATGACACCCCCCCTCACGATTGCCACTGTCTACATAACCTGAAGAGGACACAGAGGGCACAATGCCGAAACGTTGGTGATTTACCCAATTAATTACCGGGAGTTTATATATAGAGTGTGTAAGACTCTCTCTCTTTTTTTTTTTTATATAGTTTGAGCGCCGAAGACTTGGATGTGGATTAAGGCAGCCCCCCGCACCTCTCTGATTCAGAGGGGTTGGGTTAAATGCGGAAGACACATTTCAGTTGAATGCATTCTGACTAGTATCCTCCTTTCCCTTTCCTTTTACAGTTTATTCTCCGTTAGTCAGCACCTCTACACTAAATAATTTTCTCTGCGTGTGCGCCAGCTCATGCTTTTAATTTTTTCGTTTTTTAAACAACTAATTGACTGACGTCGGTTCAATTTTTTAAACTCCATTTACTTCTGAGTTTTTTTTGTGAGCTCAATGCTCAGTTTCTGTAGAGGAAAATCTGTTCAAGCCCAAACTCTGCGATGTAGTAGGGAGTTGTAGTTTCCAACAGGCCAATATTCTACATAGTTTAGTGCAGAAAAATGTGCTAATTAACTACAATGAGCATAATGCATTGCACGCCCGCTTACTCGTCCGGTCTCGTCTGTGTGGAGCAGACACAGAGACCTTGTTGATGGAGACAGAGAGAAGAGAACACTCTAGAGGGATAGAAAGCAGTTGCATTGTGGGGCTTTCTCTACCTGAAAATACATTATCTAAGTGATTGACAGTTGGTATTCACACGTCATAAAAGTGCCTTGTTTACTTTGACTACTAAAATAATGATTTTGTCAGACAACATAGGCAGCAGCTCTATATAGATGACTTGGAATTAAATAATAAAGTCATCAAATAAAACAAATATTTTATAAGTGATTAGCAGTAATGAGCAGTCACTACCATCATTGGACTTTTATTAATTGTTTTATTCTGTGTTGTTACAGCATTCAACCCACAAAATGGGTTAAAAAAATAATAATAAAAACACAACTGAAACGGAAGTGATATTTTTTTGATAATTGAACAGACCTCAAAAAGCACTAATCGCTCAGCACTAGTACCGACAGATGTCCTCTTCAGATCTTATCTCACGCTTGTTTTCTCCAACGCTTGCTTTCTCCCTCAAATGATTCCCATATAACCAGAGTGTCTCCTTCAATCTGATACATTGCTTTCTTCCCCTTCAGCTAATAGAGCTGGTGGGCTGGCAGTGGACCGGCAGAGTCCAGAGAGCCCCCCCCCACCCCCCAGCCAATTACCCAGTTCACCGCCGCAGCTGGTCCTCTTTAGCAAACAGCCCTACAATTTAACCAACCACAATACCAGGATTCAACCCAGACAACCCAGGGAGAGGGGGAAAAGCAACAGTAGCCCACCTGAGTGAGGGAACACACTTCCACAACGAATTACCTACCTTGGGGAAATTGAAGGAACAAACAGAGGGAGAGCTAGTTATCAGCACATCTGTGTTCCCTCATCACAAAGCATCCGCATGTGTGAAGTAGAACAGACGCACTGGGATGCGCTGTATCAAAGGCCTATCACAGAATAAACCTGTTTTGTCCAAGTAAATAACCCCAGGACAGATTAGAAAGGGTCTTGAAGGAACCATTGATCTGGATGGGAGAGAGGTTCAATCAGCTGACAAAGTTCAGATGAGCCTAGCTACTTATTATATGGCTCTCCCTGGTAGGTAGATTAAAGATTTTATACTTCATCATTGATGACCCAAAACAACATTGGTCATGAATTCGGAATAAGTCTAATATTTGTCATTGATAACATATTTCCTGAAATTAAGAGAATATTATTACAATTACAAAATGTTTATTTTTATATGAAGTATCATTAACAGAGTTAGTTACTGTAACCTAGAATGGTTTTCCATTCAACTCTACCCCTTTGAAACCAAAGCAAACAAGCCTGGAACTGTAATAACTGTGTTTCACGTAGCATAATATTGATGACATTAAAGGGATAGTTCGGGATTTTGGCAAAGCAGCGCTTTATCTACCTCCCCAGAGTCGGATGAACTCGTGGATACCATTTTTATGTATGCTAGCTGTACCACAAGACTTCCACACTTTGTGCTAAGCTAGTTAGCGTTGGCCTGCGAAACTAACTCTAACTTCCCTCATACTGGACGCAGATCTGTACTGTAAGTCTCCTAAGTGACTAAAATTGTTATGTTAATGATAAATATGAATTATTCAATCAGGTCCATCTAAGAGCAAAAAGAAACCTGGTTAAGATGAGAAAATTATAATAATTATAAGATTTAAAAGAAAATGTGAGTTTAGATCCCAATTAAAAAAAGGCATGTACTGATCTGATCTGCATACTGAGCTACAATAGTGTTTTTCCCTTTGATAGATGTTCTCATCATAGAGAATCTCCCATGGACTCTAAAGCAGTATCACACCATTATATTACTGAATGTTACAGTAATATCCACAGATCCACACAATTACAGAGTGAAGTACTTAAAGGCTGTCATTCAAACATCTAGGAGAGCCGCTCTGTATACTGTGAAGATTATGATACATCGATATAGGCCTATACACTGTCAGAGTATTATGATTATAAATGGAGAATACGACTTCCAAAAAACCTAAATACCTCTATAACACTTCAGATTGAGCATGGAGTAAAGTGGTATTAACATGGTTAAGGTATATTATAAACTGGGTGGTTCAAGCCCTGAATGCTGATTGGCTAACAGGGTATGACAAAATGTTTTTGTTACTGCTCTAATAACTTTGGTAACCGGTTTATAATAACAATTAGGTACCTCAGGGGTTTGTGGTATATGGCAAATATACCACGGCTGGTGAGTTACTGCATGTATCTCTTTCAATGAGATTGAATGATCCTTATGACAAAGCAGCAGCACACATACAAGGCTTCCTGATTGACCTTCACTGGCCCTTCAGTTATGTGAATAATAGGCTTACAACAGTGGTATACTGTAGGAGTTGAACTGGGCCTGATTGTCTATTATTCAAAGCCTGTGGCGCTGTCCGTGGTGCTGTTGCAATGCTAAGACACACCTCCTTGAGTCACAAACAAATGGATGCAGCAAGTTCTGCTTTCCTCTTTTACATAAAACATGTCTGCTCTTGTAAATTAGTCTCCATGCAGTAATCTGAGTGATTGTATACTTGCACGCGGCAGTTTTAAACAATTTTGAACTATCTTGACTTAGCCTAGCAGTTAAGAGCATTGGGCCAGTGACCGAAAGGTCGCTGGTTTGAATCCCTGAGCCGACTAGGTGAAAAGTCTGTCGATATGCCCTTGAGCAAGGCACTTAACCCTAATTGCTCCTGTAAATTGGTCTGGATAAGAGTGATAAATGACTGAATGTGCACAACCAAACGACTTCATGCAGCTATTGATAGAAAAGTCCCTTGGTGTCTTCGCTCTGAATAGGATGCTGCTCTGTGACTTGTTCCACTGTAGCCTAGATCCAGATTGAAACACTCAGAGGCCAAAAGCCAATTTGGACTGAGAAATTAATTCCAGACTAGTCAAGCATTGTTATTTGGCCACCAGTAATAGCCTGCATATCACATTATAAGTCTTGTATTTTGTGTTTTTACTCCCACAGGGGGGCCAGTACAAAAAAGTACAGAAATGTATGTACCTACTACTGTAAGTCGCTCTGGATAAGAGTGGCTGCTAAATGTTATGGTAAGAGATGCTCTATGTGTGACATTCTCCAATGTAACCTTACACCTCTGCACAGTAGCAGTATTGTTGCAGTAGTCCGTGGTCAGCATAAAAACCCTTTAAGCCATCCATCAAAGTCATATAGGACATAAGGATGCGACACGTCCATGAGAAAAACCGATCCACTACTCCTGGACTGAAGAGCTTTATAGAAGGTTTAAATGTAGCATGGCTTCAGCACTGCTCATGTCTTCTATTGGCATGACTGTAGGAGAGGCAAACCAAGGCACGGCGCTGAAGTAATTCGACATACTTTATTTTCGACCTTGCAAAACAATAAAGACGAACTAGCGCAATCGTAACATGTGTGACCACAGAGCATCCAAACAATAACCCACAAAGACAGTGGGAAACAATCAGAGACAATGCTTAACAGCTGCCTCTAATTGGGGACCAAACACCAATCGCTGCCATAGGGTTCACTAGAATACACCTGTCAGTCTGACCTTGCCAACCGTAGAGGCTTCCCTATGGTCAGGGTCTGACATCTATCCAAAGCCTTATAACCATTATGTTGAATTGAAAGCTATTTTGCTAATATAGACCAATGGTCGGCTGAGCTCTAACCAAGATAAAGGATATTGGGCAGGTATTAGTGAAAAACACAACCAAAATCTACGCCAATATGCTTATTTCTTCTCCGTTTTACTCACTCTCAGCCTGTTGAGGCCCTTTCTGAGGTGTGGTCACTGGTCGACAACACAACCTTAGCATGCAGCTCACGTAAAGGAAACCATGATAATGATTATTCTGTGGACCACACCTCCATGTCTGCTATTTGGAGAGAGTAAGTATCGGTATGGACACACATAGACCTCTTCAAATACGCTAAGAAAAATAAATAAAGTTCCAGATAGAATTGTCACTTCAAACTTTTCAAGCAGAGTGGTGCAGGCATTATCATAACCACCTCATATCAAATCAATCATAGCATTTCCTTGTGCTGGAGTTTGCAGTTTCTACATCATAAATCAAAATGATGATAAAAACAGACAAATAGCCAACATGTACCTATGTAAACAGTTTATGACATGTACACACAAACATAGCTGAACATTGTAGACCTATTTTAACCCATTTCTGATGTCCCATGGTGACAGATAAGACACATCCAGAAATAGTAAACAATGAACCACTATAGTTACATTTGCTGACCCATGAGCTTGCACAATGTAGCACCACCTGTGTCTGTAGCATGTTCCCTCACTTTCCTAACCATGACGTGGGCTGAAAAACGCCCCATCAGACTGGTAAACTAGCTGGCAGAGCTTTCCTCTCTTCCTCCCAACTGTCCATCTACCGAACAGCCAGGCCACACCCACCGCACTGCAGAAACACATCCCGAAAACCGAGACAGGAACTTCGGGATAGCATGTCATAACTGTCATACACCGGTGATACTCTACCAATCCTTAGCAAAACCACTAGACGTTACGCATACCGCAATAGAAAATTGCACAAAAAAAAAAAAGCGCACAACTCCCAAAAAAGAATACAACAGACAACTTTTCCTTTGATGAGCAAGAATCCGTGGTTAACGCAATTATTAGACACTTTTTAACCAGTCGCTACTGGGCATCGGACGTTTTGATCACATGGCCATGATACAGTATCCAGAGGAAAATTATACACATATGATACAAAGTAGCTTATGCAGAAAGCATTATTTCTCAAATTACAATGTGGGAAACTAAATACAAAGATTCAATAAAGATTAACATTATATATATTCGTCTTAATATAACTCTATACCTGAGCAGTATTTTTTGTACAAGGGAATCGCCTCGTCATCTCCTGAAAATGATGCAACGGCCGCACGTCACATTTTCAGATGAAAAGATCGATAATGAAACAATTTTCTCTCTTTACACAATTCATGTGCGACTACTGAATTCAATACATGGGTCTCCTTTATGAAATCCGCAGTTACTATTGTTTTACCGGGTATCCTGTGTCCTCCAAAAATCCGTGGTCTGAGGTGCAGTTCCTCCAAGCTTTGGCTGCTGACTCCGGTAGTCTCCCCTATGTCATCCTGCCATTGCCTGCAGTAGATAAACTTGCTTGCCACAGTAGGCTACACACTACACCGGGCACACGGAATTCTGGGATAGCACACCTGAAAAAACCTGGACAAAACACAACCCAGAGATGGATAATACCTGGTGTAGAATTATAATGTGTAATTATACCTCTAAAAAATTATACCTCTCAAAAATCCCCCTCTCCTGCAATGGAGAGGTCCTAATCACAAGGAGCTATCACGCACTCACAAAGGACCTTGGGGGAATACATAACCTACTTATTCAGACCTCTGTGATATTATTATTTCTACTGTATATCTATGATGAAAATAATAAAATGTAAAAAAAAATATTTTTGCTTACACTTATTTTCATATTGATATAAGCTTTCCACTACAGCAGAGTGTAGGATCATAACATTTTTATGAGCTATTGCTATTTGGTGGTCCTATAGTGGTATTAGTGCCCCAGCTGGGCATTAGGGACTCCACTGGCAACAGTTCAAGTTGGAGCTCTTCCATACAACACATACAGGTACACACATCCTTGAAGCTTTTGGAATAAAAACAATATCTGCCAGAGACCACGGTAAACAAATTGTTAGCTTTAAAGTTGTTTTATCTGGCTCTCAGTTTGCACTTGGTACAGTGGCAGCTGTACTAAAAAAATAAGATGATGTCTTTAGTTTTCCAAGCCATCCTCTATCTAATGTGCAGGTTTAAGTTTATTGTCAGGAATCTTGCCTTGGAGGCAGAAGTGAACGATTTCAACTAGATGGGCCAGCTGTAAAGTCAAAATGTATTTATTTAACCTTTATTTAACTGGGCAAGTCAGTTAGGAACAAATTCTTATTTACTATGACGGCCTACCCAGGACGACGCTGGGCCAATTGTGTGCCGCCCTATGGGACTCCCAATCACGGCCGGATGTGATGCAGCCTGGATTCGAACCAGGGGACTGCAATAATGCCTCTTACACTGAGATGCAGTGCCTGCACCACTCGAGAGCCAAAATTGGCTATATCGTAAACATTCATTAAACATTTTTTATTTATTTATTTAAGAATAGAGTTAGGCATTATGGTTAGCAGTGCGGTTAAACATTTGATGACTTTGTGGTTGTGCCAGCTAGTGACCACGCTGCATAGCTGCCTCCAGAACAAGATTTATGATGAAAAACGATAACCTGCTAACCCAAAATGCATAGAACAACACAGTTTAAATAGTCTATGACAAAACAACTCAAAACTTACATGAAAACCTACACAACACACAAAACAGATAATGCAATGTCTGTTTACTGTCATTATGCAATGGTGGAGGTGCATAAAGCATAAAGATGTCGGAATTCAGATATGAAGTCAATGTTAGAGCAATATCCACAGATTTTTAAAACTAGGGCTCGACATGGTTCAATGCGCTAATAAATCAGCACAATCTACGTTTGCGGGCGTCTTGGAATTGGGATAATTTATACGGTGCTAATGCCGATACAAAAAAAGGGTAACAAGAGCAATGTACAATACGGCAAATTTAGCAAACGAGGCATTGGAGTACAGAGGCCGCCATCTTCATGCACCTCTGCTGTTGAGAACCTGAATTCTGATCTTCAGTCTGGTGAGGACCTTCAGGGGGCCATCTGGGTCCATTTCCATTCAGCCAGACTGGCGTGATTATATTTGCGATATCCATTTATATGAAAATGGCCCCGAAAATACATTAATGATGGTCTGCAGACCTGAGTGCATTAGCATATACGGTCTGATGCTACTAATGACCATTAGGACTGAACTGTCAAATTATAAATCAGTTTAGACTGCTCAAAATTCATAACAGTTATTTTACTATAGATTACATGTTGAATTATGAAGCCAGCAAACATTATTAAACGTATAAACATTTCAGGTCATATTACCAGATCAAACGATGATGAACCTCCTATGAAGAGCATCAATGTTTTTGAATATGCTAAAAAGTTATTTTATTAAATAATTTGTAAGACAGGCAACATCAAATAGCTGAAAAGCCAACCCTAAAATAAAATATAAAGAATAGTACTTTTTTTTTTTTTTTTTGAGGAAAAAGTCAATGGGTATGAAAACCTTCCTAATGCACTGTATGTACATGTAGGCAGGGATGGAACTTTGGGAGATGAGATGACAGTCAGAAGTCAGACCATGGCAAAGAGAATAGTTCAACACAGATAAATCAAACTGGATGATGTTAATAGGTTGTTGTTTACCAATGCATGCCTTGTGCTTTTGGGAAGGTGTCCTGGGTAGTCAATGACATAACATCTTATATTTTTTATTTTGATGACTTGTTTTCCAAGTGACAATGTTATGTCATTGACTACCAGGGACACCTTCCCAAAAGCACCTTCCCATTGAGCATGTTTGGGATGCTCTGGATCGACGTGTACGATAGCTTGTTCCAGTTCCTGCCAATATACATAAACTTCGCACAGCCATCGACGAGGAGTGGGACAACATTCCACAGGCCACCATCAACAGCCTGATCAACTCCATGTGAACGAGTTGTGTCGCGCTGCATGAGGCAAATGGTGGTCACGTCAGATACTGACTGGTTTTCTGAACCTTTTTTTTTTTTAAGGTATCTGTGACTCCAAGTCATATCTGTACTCCAAGTCATGTGAAATCCATAGATTAATTAATCCATTTCAATTAACTGATTTCCTTATGTTAAGTGTTAATCTTTAAATTCTTGCATGTTGAGTTTATATTTTTATTCAGTATAGCTTCCTCTCTTATTTCTTAATTAGTTACACTATTTGATATTGAATACTGCACTGTTGGGTAGGGTATGCAAGTGAAGCATTTCACTGTACTTGTGCATGTGACAAATAAAACTTCAAACTTCAAAGAAGAGAGTGGGTCGACGCTTGGCTGTGTCGTCATAGCCCCCCTCCCAACCCCCCTAGGAGGAACTCATAATCCACATAACAGATTAGTAGGGGGATGAAATGGAAATGGTTTGGAAGATTCCCAGAGACTGGGCACTCAGAGCCTTCAGCAAATTGGAAGTGTTGCTTGAGCGGCGCCGACGCCAAGTCTCATTTAGTGTTTAATGCATTTCTGTGTAGGCCAATCTCATTCCAACTGGCAATCCAGTTCCGAACGGTGAGCCAGCATCCTGCAAGTGGGACTAATGACATGAAGTATCACTCAAGAGCGAATTCTAGCTGTTTTAGGTTCATGTCTTGCGATGCATAATGATAATCATATATAATATTATTCACATGGAACTTTTCCACAGCAGAGAGTATACGGCGGCTTGTGGAATGGCACCCTGTATCTGTACTCTATCATCATCATCAGGTCAAAGAATTAAACTATAAAAACACTAAGGAAGCATCTACAATGTGAATGTATTACAACAAAAATGTGATGAATAGAATTCGTCACCCCTATCAGTACTGTTTAACACGTGGCTCTATAAAACAAAATGTCTCTTACAAGCCATGTCCTTACAAGCGAAAATGCAGTGACCAAACGTCTGCCATGCTAGGTTGTTGCACCACTATACAGTACCTCTGCGCTCCATATGGCCCCTTCATATTAAAGCAGTAATGCTCTCTGCATGCTGATGGGAAGCCTTAGTCCCAGAGGCTTCGGCTCCACGCCCGCAGACACTCAAGGATATTGTTGTTTGTTAAGTGTCATCACCGGGTGAGAGCCTAGGTAAGGACACGGAGGAGCTGGAGCATTGCAGAGACACAAGGAAAACCATGGTTGTGTCCATTCAGGACACACCAGAAGAAAAAAAAACTAAAAAACTTTTGCAATGGAAAATTAAAATGAGAGTTTGTTTTTGTCCAGGTAGTCCCTCCATGTTTCAGTCTGTTTTATTAAGTTTGGAGGCTAATGAAATCGACACTGGCCACCAATGAGAAGCCAGTCAACTCTGAGGTATGACTCATTACCACAGAGTCCTAATTATCGGGTAAAAAATAGACAAGCCGATGGAGATTCATTAAATACTCGACTGCTTCTGGCGTGCGGGGCATGTCAATCACGGTTTAATCAGGAACTGAATTTTAATGACTTTAAGTGTGCTTCAAGAAATAACTGTCAAAACAAAGATGGTAAAGGTAAAAATGAAAACGCGAGGAGGAGCAGCCATGGCAGAGATAAGAACATTGCATTTGCTTTTTAGATTGTTTTCAAAAGGCAGACAACAAACTATTTTCTGAAACGTGTTTAGTCTGAGCTGAGGCCGACCATTCACAATCCTTTGTTGTTAGTGTTACTCTGGATAAGCCTATTTCTCTGCCATAAGTGCCTAATCCATGGAAAATTGGAGGTAGTTTTCGCTCCACAACTTCAAGGAAAATGTGACAGTATCTCCTGTGGGGCTATTCACAACAGCTGCGATCAAGGCATATTTTACAATGTCTTTATTCAGATTGAAAGCTTCCATGACGACATGTTTCAACTGCAAGTCTTTCAGAACAAATATAGTAGGGTTGTCATGAATGACAGTGATGCTGTACAATTTTCCCTTCATTTTGGAGAGAGACTAGGCCTATTAAGCCACCCGCCTTCCCTTGTTACTCTTACTGCTTTCACATTGGATTCACGGATTTTGCCCTAAGACTATTAAAATGTATTTAGAAGAAAAAAAAAATATATATAGCATATGTTTTGTTTAAATTGTTACGTCCAAATTAATGAAATCAATAGTTCATTAAAACAGACAAGACACACCTACCCCGATCACAGTCAACACACATATATTTTGTAGTATGAATAAAATGGAAAATAACAGAATAAAATAAAAAATAATATTTTCCCCACAACTTGTGTTTAATCTCTTTCCTACCCTAATTACACTTTGTTAGGGAGCAGGCGTAGGGTCTTACATTGAGAGGATTTTCATAATGATACAGATAGAATAGCAATCCTATTTTTAAAAGCATGCGACTCACGTGTTCATATTTCCCAACCTCTGTGGGCTTTTGGAGTTGCTTATACGCAATCGAAATAATAGGCCTACACTTGATTTAGGCTACATTATTGCATGCTAAGGGTTTCTGAACAGTGATAGAAGAGGAAACGAATAGGTGAGCCATACCACCTCCACCTGTTTGACCAGCCAGAAACCAAATAACCTAAACAGACAGAGATTCAGTGAAACAAAATCACATTAACTGAGACACGTCAAGACACACGTCAAGACACGTCAAGACACACAGACACGTCAAGACACACTGAGACACGTCAAGACACACTGAGACAAGTCAAGACACACTGAGACAAGTCAGTGAAGTCACAGGCGGTTGGTCGGGAGGAGGCCTAGGCTGCTAGTGAAGAGCAAAATAATCCACTTGTTAAACTACATAACATGCTGGTAAAATGTTCTAATAAATGTTCTAATACAATGTACTAATAGCCAACTAGACAAGATGATCGTGAGCAGCACTCACATCAACTTAGCTAACATTTCCACAGTGAATTGTAGCCTAACCAATATCTAAACAGCGATTAAAATCTGACATTGATTGATTAATCAAGACGAGTCCCCACGCTTGTCTCAAAGTAGCGCGATGGTGTTGTCCCAATCAAAATGGTGCTGAAATTATAATCTAGTTGACCACACACTGGTAGGCTATTGCTTAAAAATGTATTACAATGATTAGATGACTTCGGGAGTTTCAGTAAGCAACAATTTGATACATGCTTTCAATTGCATTAGCATACTTTATTCCAATATTTTTGTCATTCAGTGATATTTATATTCCCACAATAATTCTTTATGGATCCATCCAGTTGTGGTAAAGAAAACAGTGCATGCTTAGTGGTGGGCTATGCAAAGAGATGTGAGAAGGGACAACAGGAGAATGGTTAACGGGTGCTGCCTGGCAACCATCAAGAGTAGTGCGTGCCAATGCTGCCTCAGCATTACGGCTACATTTCATACTAAGCCGTAGGCAGACGTTTACCTAAATGATTACTAGGTTGCTAGGTGGAAATAAATGTTTCAGCATTGATACCGGCAATACCTTTCAGATATAAGGAAAAGGCGGAAAATAAGTTGGCGGTATCATAAAGTTGGCTTAAAAACATCTTGGTATGAAAGAGATGTAACATGGGTATGGTACTGTAGGCCTACATGTAGCAATGTTTAACCAAACATACGAGGCAATCTTCAGTTCTACATCAATAACATCTAATCAAGAATTCTGTTTGAAATCCAAAGTAAGACAAAATGGAAAGATGTTCAGCCAATCACAGTCAGTCCACAATAGCAAGAGAAATATCCATTGAATAAGTGAGAAGTCCACAAAGACTTAATTATTTTGCAATCAAAGACAATGTAACAATAAGTCTCATAATGAATACATATTGTCGCAGATAGCAGGGAGGGGTAAGGGGAGTGGTGATTGATGGTAGATATCTTGCAGCCCGCTGGCTCCACCCCCAAACGAAGAGGGAGAGAGAGAGAGAGACCTGGACTGTCTGATTACCCCCACTGTGTACCGAACTGGTTTGGCTGAGGACCCGGTTTTGGATTACCCCTGGATAACGGACGAGAAAATATTGTGGACTGGGAACTGGTTGCTGAATTCCCCCCTTTCCCACTCTGTGCAAATATCCCTAATAAATTCCCCATTTGCATTCTAGTTGTGCTTCCTGTGGGTGTTTTGTTATTGAACTTGGTGACGTGGAAACCCCACACCCATGAGCCTGCTACAATATTTCAACTCCTTCCAGAGAGACATCAGGGACTGTAACATACTCTGTTTCACGGAATCATGGCTCTCTCCGGATATACTGTCCCCATCCATACAGCTAGCTGGGTTCTCAGTACATTGCGCAGACAGGAATAAAGAACTCTCCGGGAAGAAGAAAGGCAGTGGTGTATGTTTCATGAATAACTACTCATGGTGTGATTTAATAACGTACAGGAACTCAAGTCCTTTTGTTCACCCGACCTAGAATACCTCACAATCAAATGCCGACCATTTTACCTCCCAAGAGAATTCTCTTTGGTTAGTCACAGCAGTGTATATTCCCCCTCAAGCCGATACCACGACGACCCTCAAGGAACTACCACATATCACGAGGCCGCATTTATTGTAGCTGGGAATTTTAACAAAGCAAATGTGAGGAAAACGCTACCGAAGTTCCATCAACACATTGCCTGTAGTATTCGCGCCTCAAAAACTCTGGACAAATGTTACTCACTGTGTTCCCACTGTGACTATTAAAACCTTCCCAAACCAAAAACCGTGGATAGATGGCAGCATTTGCGCAAAACTGAAAGTACAAACCACTGCATTTAACCACGGCAAGGTGACTGGGAATATGGTTGAATACAAACAGTGTAGTTATTCCCTCTGTAAGGCAATAAAACAGGCAAAAAAAGGTCAGTACAGAGACAAAGTGGAGTCGCATTCCAACGGCTCAGAGACGAGACGTATGTGGCAGGGTCTACAGACAATCACAGTCCCAACGACACGGCCCGCTCCCAAAGACTGTGGGCTCTCGTTCTCCGTGGCCGACTTGAGTAAGACATTTAAGTGTGTTAACCCTTGTAAGGCTGCCTGCCCAGACGGCATCCCTAGACGCATCCTCAGAGCATGTGCAGACCAGCTGGATGGTGTGTTTACGGACATATTCAATCTCTCCCTATCCCGGTCTGCTGTCCCCACTTGCTTCAATATGTCCACCATTTATCCTGTACCCAAGAAAGCAAAGGTAAATGAACTAAATGACTATCGCCCCGTAGCACTCACTTCTGTCATCATGAAGTGCTTTGAGAGGATAGTTAAGGATCATATCACCTCCACCTTACCTGACACCCTAGACCCACTTCAATTTGCATACCCCCCCAATAGATCCACAGACGATGCAATCGCCATCGCACTGCACACTGCCCTATCCCATCTAGACCTATGTAAGAATGCTGTTCATTGACTATAGCTCAGCCTTCAACACCATAGTACCCTCCAAAATTGTCATTAAGCTCGGGGCCCTGGGTCTGAACCCCGCCCTGTGCAACTGGGTCCTGGACTTCCTGACGGTCCGACCCCCAGGTGGTGAAGGTAGGAAACAACACCTCCACTACGCTGATCCTCAACACTGGGGCCCCACAAGGGTGTGTGCTCAGCCCCTCCTGTACTCCCTGTTCACCCATGACGAGACAGCCTACAGGGAGGAGGTGAGGGCCCTGGTGGAGTGGTGCCAGGTAAATAACTTCTCCCTTAACGTCACCAAAACGAAGGAGCTGATCGTGGACTTCAAGAGACAGCAGAGGGAGCATGCCCCTATACACAGACAGGACCTTCAAGTTCCTCGGAGTACACATCATTGACAATCTGAAATGGTCCACCCACACAGACAGTGTGGTGAAGAAGGCGCAAGAGCGCCTCTTCAACCTCAGGAGGCTGAAGAAATTTGGCTTAGCCCCTAAGACCCTCACAAACTTTATAGATGCACAATTGAGAGCATCCTGTCAGGCTGTATCACCGCCTGGTACGGCAACTGCACCGCCCGCAACCGCAGGGCTCTCCAGAGGGTGCTGCCCAACGTATCACCGGGGGCACACTGCCTGCCCTCTAGGACATCTACAGCACCCGATGTCACAGGAAGGCCAAAAAGATAATCAAGGACATCAACCACCCGAGCCACGGCCTGTTCACCCTGCTATCATCAAAGCTGGGACCGAGAGACTGAAAAACTGCTTCTATCTCAAGGCCATCAGACTGTTAAATAGCCATCACTAGCCGGCTACCACCCTGTTACTCAACCCTGCACCTTAGAGGCTGCTGCCCTATATACATAGACATGGAATCACTGGTTACTTTAATAATGGAACACTAGTCACTTTAATAATGTTTACATACTGCTTTACTCATTCCATATGTATATACTGTTTTCTACTCCATTTTAGTGAATGCCACTCCTAATTGCTCGTCTTAATATTTATACATTTATTAATTCCATTTCTTCTACTTTTAGATTGGTGTGTATTGTTAGATACTACTGCACTGTTGGAAACAAGCATTTCACTACACCTGCGACGACATCTGCTAAATATGTGTATATGACCAATACAATTTGATTTGATTGGATTTTAAGCTCAGTGAATCTCTCCTAACAGTGTTTACAAAATGATAGGGGAAACAGTAAAAATAGGCTACACTGTGAATGTTAGAGGAAAATAAGATTTCCTATCATGGAATTGCTAAACTATGCTTAATTTCCAAGTAGGTGTATAAGCCTACAGTGAAATCTTTCAGAGTGTGTATACAGTGTAAGGATCCGAAAGGGAATACAAAACTACATCAAATCTCATAAAATCTCTTAAATGAGGTAAAAACAGTGTTTGTTTATTACTCCTATTATCAAATATTTTGTTTCCAAAAGATTTAAATGTTCCTCTGAAGATCCCAATCATTCTAGCCTGACAGTATCCCAGTCAGTAAAATATTTAGATGTGTGTGTGTGTGAAGCGAGTTAAAGAGTGAAATAACGCAAGAGAGAAGATGAAGAGAGCCCTGAATCATGTTATCACTGGCTGTTCTGACAGGCAATTTAACCAGTGCTTTGGAAATGACATGATAAAACAGCTGTGTGGGACAAATTGAAGGACTGTTTCCTGAGAACATGTCAGCACGACACTGTGTTTGTTTAGTTTTGGAAGCATTTCATGTCGTGTTATTGATGTGTTGCTGATCGAGCATGTATATCCATCTGATGCCAGCAGGTTATTGGCATAGCCATGTGCTAATGTGAAGAGGCTGTGGGAGAGATCTAAATCAATTTATACAATGGGTGGTTTGGAATTCCAATTGTTAGATCCTGCCCATGATATACTAGACAACATACACATGGCCAGTACATTCATAAAAAGTGCCATTGTTTACATCGTAACCTAGCAACACACTACTACAACTACTACTTTTACAGATCCACTACCCAGTCATGCAATTTATAAACTTGATATCCTCTGTAAAAAGTAACTAGAAATGATCTCCGACATTTGCAACATTTTGCAATATTGAAATTCGATCTCCACTTTGTCGACATTTACAACATTGTTGCAATATTGAAATTCGATCTCCACTGTGTCCCTTATAATGAACGTGTCAGGAGTCGGGACGAGACAGACAGGCAGCTTTTCTCAGCCAGTCAAAATCATGAATCATAGAAAAACAGGTCAATTTAAACTAAATGCAGCTAGTTTGCGGTCTTTCTGTCTGAAATGATTGCATTAGCTGTGTAGTTGGCTAGCTACCTAGGGGGAAAGAGCCTCCATAGCAACAATTGTTGTTTGCCATAGCAACCTGCAAAGTTCTGTAACTATCAACCAGCACTTGGGTAGTTTTGCTTTACATGGCAGGCAACACAAACAGAACTAACGACCAGAGAACACCTAAAAATGTCACTTGATAATCAGTGTTAGTAAATGTAGCATCATGGTTTGGGAAAGAATTTTGCTTTTTAATGCTGGTAACCCATTGCATAGGGGTGCCCAAAGCTTGGAGGGGATTATTAGGGAACCCCATTGGCTGCTGCCTATACCCTTCCTGGGGTCCAAACACAAAGGCACTTACATTACATATAAAACAAAATATAAAACAGTACATCATATAACATTATCACATCACTACATATCTACAATGCAAAATGTATAATACCACCATAAAACCAATGTGCGTGTGCTAGCGCTTGTGTGTGTATGCGTATGTCTGTACCTTTGTGTGTGTGTCTCTTCCCACATGTACATATTACCTCAATTACCTCGAATAACCTGCACATTGACTATGTACCGGTACCCCCTGTATATACAGTGGGGAGAACTAGTATTTGATACACTGCCGATTTTGCAGGTTTTCCCACTTACAAAGCATGTAGAAGTCTGTAATTTTTATCATAGGTACAAAAATCCAGAAAATCACATTGTATGATTTTTAAGTAATTCATTTGCATTTTATTGCATGACATAAGTATTTGATACATCAGAAAAGCAGAACTTAATATTTGGTACAGAAACCTTTGTTTGCAATTACAGAGATCATACGTTTCCTGTAGTTCTTGACCAGGTTTGCACACACTGCAGCAGGGATTTTGGCCCACTCCTCCATACAGACCTTCTCCAGATCCTTCAGGTTTCGGGGCTGTCGCTGGGCAATATGGACTTTCAACTCCCTCCAAAGATTTTCTATTGGGTTCAGGTCTGGAGACTGGCTAGACCACTCCAGGACCTTGAGATGCTTCTTACGGAGCTACTCCTTAGTTGCCCTGGCTGTGTGTTTTGGGTCGTTGTCATGCTGGAAGACCCAGCCACGACCCATCTTCAATGCTCTTACTGAGGGAAGGAGGCCAAGATCTCGCGATACATGGCCCCATCCATCCTCCCCTCAATACGGTGCAGTCGTCCTGTCCCCTTTGCAGAAAAGCATCCCCAAAGAATGATGTTTCCACCTCCATGCTTCACGGTTGGGATGGTGTTCTTGGGGTTGTACTCATCCTTCTTCTTCCTCCAAACACGGCGAGTGGAGTTTAGACCAAAAAGCTCTATTTTTGTCTCATCAGACCACATGACCTTCTCCCATTCCTCCTCTGGATCATCCAGATGGTCATTGGCAAACTTCAGACGGGCCTGGACATGCGCTGGCTTGAGCAGGGGGACCTTGCGTGCGCTGCAGGATTTTAATCCATGACGGCGTAGTGTGTTACTAATGGTTTTCTTTGAGACTGTGGTCCCAGCTCTATTCAGGTCATTGACCAGGTCCTGCCGTGTAGTTCTGGGCTGATCCCTCACCTTCCTCATGATCATTGATGCCCCACAAGGTGAGATCTTGCATGGTGCCCCAGACCGAGGGAGATTGACCGTCATCTTGAACTTCTTCCATTTTCTAATAATTGCGCCAACAGTTGTTGCCTTCTCACCAAGCTGCTTGCCTATTGTCCTGTAGCCCATCCCAGCCTTGTGCAGGTCTACAATTTTATCCCTGATGTTCTTACACAGCTCTCTGGTCTTGGCCATTGTGGAGAGGTTGGAGTCTGTTTGATTGAGTGTGTGGACAGGTGTCTTTTATACAGGTAACGAGTTCAAACAGGTGCTGTTAATACAGGTAATGAGTGGAGAACAGGAGGGCTTCTTAAAGAAAAACTAACAGGTCTGTGAGAGCCGGAATTCTTAATGGTTGGTAGGTGATCAAATACTTATGTCATGCAATAAAATGCAAATTCATTATTTAAAAATCATACAATGTGATTTTCTGGATTTTTGTTTTAGATTCCGTCTCTCACAATTGAAGTGTACCTATGATAAAAATTACAGACCTCTACATGCTTTGTAAGTAGGAAAACCTGCAAAATCGGCAGTATATCAAATACTTGTTCTCCCCACTGTAGCCTTGCTACTGTTATTTTACAGCTGCTCTTTAATTATTTGTTATTTCTGTTTGTTACTTAAACGGCATTGTTGGTTAAGGGCTTGTAAGCATTTCACTGTAAGGTCCACACCTGTTGTCTTCGGCGCATGTGACAAATAAAATTTGATTTGATTTGATTCCCAGTCCCCGCTGTTCCATAAGGTGTATTTTAATCTGCTTGTTAAATCCGATTCTACTGCGTGCATCAGTTACCTGATGTGGAATAAAGTTCCATGTAGTCATGGCTCTATGTAGTACTGCTCAGATGCACTATCCCACCATCATCAACACCATTCAATCAACATTCAACACCTCCCAGCTGCCCTCAAAACTCCCCTTTTCCTTAATGATTATGCTGTTGCTTCACACCCTGCAGGATCAGTCCAGCCTATGACCAATCCAGCCACACATTGCCCAAAACTGTGATTTAGCCATTGGATTACAGCTAATCTATAGTAAACCCCCAATCCCTCGCCGCCAACGGCTTAGTGCTCTATTTCAAATTAACCCAGTCACCTACATTACTGTTCCACAATACAGTGTCCCTATGTCAAGGATGGACGTAAGAATGACATGAAAAACACATCAGTGACACCAAGATATATCTGATTAACCAGGAGGGTTAGGATCAATTTTGTTAAGACTACAAACTGTTGACAAGAACAGTGACACATTAACTATGTGTGGCCCATGCGGGATTCGAACCCACAGCCCTGGCGTTGCCATCACCACTCTAACCCACGGAGGCATTGAAATCACAACTAATAAAAAAAATTCAGAACAGGGGAGAAAGTGTAACATCTGGGCGACAGATTGATTCGCTAGATGGTGGGAAGGGAAAGCAACAGAGCTATAAAACAACATGACAGACAGACGGAGAGACAATGACTGGCCTGCTTCCCCCATACATCCTCTTTATCGGCCTAGCAGCTGAACTGATGTGTTAGAATTCTCCTCAGATGCCCTTTCTCCTGTCTTCACAAGACTGGGCTCCATACAACCATCACACCACCATTAAGTGACGTGCATGTTCCGCTAAACTGCAGTCCCTGAAGCCAATAGGACTTCACCGATCATTAGAAATGCAAAGCTCACAGATATCTACACTGTAATTAAACTGACTAGACATGGCTATTTACATGTCATTACCATGTTATAAGCCATGATTAGGCTGATGAAGTACCACTGGAGTGAGGCTTCTTCTCATTGTCTCCTCTCCTTATTCTTTATTGAAAACACAGGCTAAGTCAAATATACAGCGGGTGACATAAGTATTGAACACGTCACCATTTCTCTCAGTAAATATATTTCCAAAGGTGCTATTGACATAAAAGTTTCACCAGATGTTGGTGACAACCCAAGTAATCCATACATGGGTACTCAAGGTACTGAACGATATCATAACCGCCATCGATAAAAGACAGTACTGTGCAGCCGTTTTCATCGACCTGGCCAAGGCTTTCGACTCTGTCAATCACCGCATTCTTATTGGCAGACTCAACAGCCTTGGTTTCTCAAGTGACTGCCTTGCTTGGTTCTCTAACTACTTTGCAGACAGAGTTCAGTGTGTCAAATCGGAGGGCCTATTGTCCGATCCTCTGGCAGTCTCTATGGGGGTGCCACAGGGTTCAATTCTTGGGCCAACCCTTTTCTCTATATACATCAACGATGTCGCTCTCGCTGCTGGTGACTCTCTGATCCATCTCTATGCAGATGACACCATTCTGTATACATCTGGCCCCTCTTTGGATACTGTGTTTACTAACCTTCAATCAAGCTTCAATGCCATACAACACTCCTTCCGTGGCCTACAACTGCTCTTAAACGCTAGTAAAACTAAGTGCATGCTTTTCTATCGAACGCTGCCAGCACCCGCCCACCGGACTATCATCACTACTCTCGACGGATCCGAATTAGAATATGTGGACACCTACAAATACCTAGGCATCTGGTTAGACTATAAACTCAACTTCCAGACTCACATCAACCATCTCCAATCCAAAATTAAATCCAGAATTGGCTTCCTATTTCGCAACAGAGCCTCCTTCACTCATGCTGCCAAACATGCCCTTGTAAAACTGACTATCCTACCGATCCTTGATTTCGGCGATGTCATTTACAAACTAGCCTCCAACACTCTACTTAGCAAATTGGATGTAGTCTATCATAGTGCCATCCGTTTTGTCACCAAAGCCCCATACACTACCCACCACTGCGACCTGTATGCTCTCGTTGGCTGGCCTTCACTATATATTCGTCGCCATACCCACTGGCTCCAGGTCATCTATAAGTCTTTATTAGGTAAATCCCCGCCCTATCTCAGCTCACTGGTCACCATAGCAACACCCACCCGTAGCATGCGCTCCAGCAGGTATATCTCACTGGTCACCCCCAAAGCCAACACCTCCTTTGGCCGCCATTCCTTCCAGTTCGCTGCTGCCAATGACTGGAACGAATTGCAAAAATCATTGAAGCTAGAGGTTCCTATCTCCCTCAATAACTTTAAGCATCAGCTGTCAAAGCTGCTTATCGATCACTGCACCTGTATATAGCCCTTCTGTAAATAGCCCACCCTACTACCTCATCCCCATATTTATTTTTGTTTATTTTCACTAATCTTGCACTCCAGTATCTCTATTTGCACATCATAATTTGCACATCCTTCATTCCTGTGTTAATGATGATAATTTTCTGTAATTTATTTCTACTCTATAGTCTATTTATTGTCCTACCTCCCAACCTTACTGCATTTTTGCACTACATTTTGCACTCTGTTTATAGATTTTCTATTGTGTTTTTGACTGTTTGTTTAATGTGTAACTCTGTGTTGTTGTTTTTTGTCGCACTGCTTTGCTTTGTCTTGGCCAGGTCGCAGTTGCAAATGAGAACTTGTTCTCAACTGACCTACCTGGTTAAATAAAGGTGAAATAAAAAAATAAATAAAAATACATACAAAGAAACCAAAACAAATAAGTTCAGAAATTAAGTTGTGTAATAATGTGAAATGACACAGGGAAAAAGTATTGACCACATGAAGAAAGGAAGGTGCAAAAAGGCATGGAAAGCCAAGACAACAGCTGAAAACTATCAGTAATTAAAAAGCAATCCAGCCCCCTGTCAGTGCAAATTATTATCAGCTGGTTCAGTCCCAACTGATGGCCTACAAAAAGGTCTCATTGCCAAGGTGTCACAAGACACATCTCATGATGGGTAAAAGCAAAGAGCTGTCTCAAGACCTTCGCAACCTAATTGTTGCAAAACATAATGATGGCATTGGTTATAGGCGCATTTCTAAGCTTCTGAATGTTCCAGTGAGCACTGATGGGGCCATAATACGGAACTTTTTCCCTGTGTCATTTCACATAACTTAATTTCTGAACTTATTTGTTTTGGTTTATTTGTATGTATGGATTACTTGGGTTGTTACCAACATCTGGTGAAACTTTCATGTCAATAGCACCTTTGGAAATATATTTACTGAGAAAAATGGTGACGTGTTCAATACTTATTTCACCCGCTGTATATGGAGGATGCACACCGATTAACTTTCACTTGTCTAGTTCTTGAATGTCACTGTATATGGAGGAAAGGAGACAAGGGGAGGATGGAGGACGCCACTTCAGGCTATTGAGATGCACCCTAGGAAAGAGATATAGACTGGAGGAGTCGGTGGGTGGGATGCTTTGTCTCAGTCTGGATTCGCCCCACTGGTTAAATAGATCCTCAATTATTCACGACCAGGGGCGAGTCCAGACTTCCGCCACAAAGCAGACACGTGTCCTCATGCAAAGATATACAACAAAGAGAGAGATGCACTAACTGATAGCTACTGGCTATCAGTTAGTGCATCATAATCTAAGTGGGAAATGGCGGGGTGGTCGTGTGTGTATGGAGATATTGCTGTGGAGTCAGTCACAGACCAGACGTGGCCCATGGCGAGGAGGAGAGCAGTAGCCTACCGTCACAGTCTAGAGACCGGGACACACACAAGCTTAGTCATACAAACACATGCACACAAGTGCACACCAGAGCTGGGCTCAAATAAATGTGTATTTAAGTATTTATAATTTAAATATTTGTCATTGAAATACGTAGTTAAATAAGATAAAATAAAAGTAAGTCAGTTAATAACAAAGTTTTATTTACAATGACGGCCTACACTGTTCTACAGGTTCAGCCATAGTAGTACAGACCCCTGGAGCAAATTAAGGTTAAGTGCCTTGCTCAACCAACGCTCTAACTGCTAGTCTACCTGCGTATTTAAGTATTTGTCATTGAAATACTTCTGTGTATTTGAGTATTTATCATTGAAATACCTCTGTGTATTTAAGCATATTTAAGTATTTTCAAATAATATGGTGCAGAATCAACTACTTCTATTAATTATTTGATAGTATTTTCAAATAATTTCCAATAAATAGCCAACTATTTGAAACCTTTTTCAAATATATTATTTCAAATAATAAATAATCCTAGGACCAAACAGACCTGAGTTGAAATGCCTGGGTGTATTCACATACTTCAATATTTGTGAAAGTAATTAAAATAAATTAAATAGTATTTGAACCCAGGTCTGGTGCACACAGGCATAGAGACACACTTGTGACGTCACACACACACACTTGTGAAGTAACACACATGCATGACCACACATAGAACCTCACAGGTAAATTCACACAGACACATGCAAGCATGCACTAGAGCTGGGAGGTTAAACCGAAAGTTATCGACATTGACTGAACCAACCACTAATCGTGGACATTTGAAATTTAATAAGTTAGCTAATGGTTGACTGTTATTGAGACAATTGATAGCTACAACATTCAAAGTAGTAGTAGTATATATATTTAATAAAATCTGTAGTGATGCCTTAGACTGCTGTGCCACTCGGGAGGCCAGTAGTAGTAGTTTTAAGAGGAATGTAAAAATAACTGTGGTGCACATTAATGTTATATAAACATATTGTTCAATTTATCGTTATCGTGATAATTCAGTCAATTTATCGTGATATGGATTTTTGTCCATATAGCCCAGCTCTAGTGTGCATACACACACACACACACACACACACACACACACACACACACACACACACACACCAGACAAAAGCCCCCACACACATCTTCCTTGCCTGGGACAGGTTTCAAGCTATATAATGAAAAGCTATAAACAGTTAAGAGAAAACACCCAAATCTATTCAGCGAAGCCCTTCCAGAATCCATCACTGACTCATCTACAGAGGGCATCCACTCAGCAGGGGGGGATGGATCACGAGGTATTTCTACGAGCCGAAGAAGGCACCAGGGACAATTACTGCAATAGAATATCTCACACAGTCTAAAAACAAGTGGCTGTTTTATTTGTGAGGCAATAACATTGCTTCTATGTGCAGTTAAGAGAGATCCAGTCATTAAAAAAAGGTCTTAACTGCAGAATCTTACGATGGACTAGAATGCTAAAGTAATGGCCTTTGGGATGACGGTAATTGGCAAGCCAAATGACTGTGGTCTCCGTAATAACGGTTTGAATAACAAACAATCAAAACAATTATAATCATTTTCTTTCCTCCGCTCCTGTTGCCAAAGATTATATTTCTGCTGCACCTCGTTGGTACCTTTCTCTCTGTGTGATCGTTTGCTACACCTTTCTCTCTGTGTGATCGTTTGCTACAACACCCGGCTTGTTTTAGCAAGGAGCAACAACCATGTTACCGCAGAAAAGGACACAAATGCCCGGCCGCCCCATCTTCAGTCAGCTGTTTGTAAAAATATATATAACAAAAAAAAGGTTAAAAGGTTATGATGGTTATTTTATTTTCACAGGGGGTCTATATCCATAACCATCGGATACATGGTTATACGGTAATTGTGACAGAATGCATCTGCACGCTGAATGCTAGACAGACAATTGCATGGAATCCTACAGTCCTGGATGGAGGGTGGTGACTGTTAAATAGGCCTGCTCAAAAGACAGACTTCTACACTAGATGTTCTGTCTCTGGAACAGGGCCAATACAACATACACACACATATTCAGGCAGGCATGCCTCAGATAAGCACAGCATGAAAACCCCATATTGATCCACAGTATACTGATAGACAACATGATCTACAGTAGCTAATATAGCCTAGATCTGGGCTTGCTACATCCAAAGCTGTGATGCGTTGCTATACTCAGTATACTACTCAGTATACTACTCAGTATACTACTCAGTATAGCAACTGACTAACCTAGTATACACTGTATATGTTTGTGGAGAAGGGCTGTTGCGGTGACCGTATTACCGTCACGAGTCATGAAGGCAGTCAAATTCCACGTGACAGTTTAGTTAGGGTAATTAGACTTCTCCAAGGTCTGATGCGGCTGGTCATTAGTAGTCTACCAAACTTGCTAACTGCCTTGTACTCAGCACTATTGTTCCTCTAATCACTCTGACTCTCAATGCAAATGTAAGAGAAAATCTAATCAAACACTTCATGAGAGCCAATGAGCTCATGTTGCGCAACATTTCTATAGGCTATGCAATTGCACAATAAAACAGAGGAGGATCCCATCAGCTTTCTATTGGCTAGGCCTACTATATTTATTTCTAAACTTTCCTAATATTAAACACATTGCTTATTTTTACAACAGGAGTATAGCCTACCTGGCTGGCAGGAAATTAACCACAGGAAAAGCATCCTCCATCCCCTATTTAAGTGCATAGATTACATATTAAAAAAATATATGTAAAAATATGTCAAGACAAGATTAAATCAAGAATAGTCTGATAATAGTCTGATGGGTGACAATATTAGCCTATCACTTGCGAATGATATATTATCACTTGTGAATGATATATTATCACTTGTGAATGATATATTATCACTTGTGAATGATGCCCAGCATAAGAAACTGCTTTTTTTTGTGACTTTTCCTAATCATAGTCTCACACCTCATGTAGCCTAGCCTATAGCCTATCTGTTGAGTCAGTCACATTGCGCAAAGAAAAATGTTTGATGCTAGTGGTTCTATTAATTTGGGATCTATCACATCCCACAACTGTTCCAGACTATGTTTGGAACTGCTGTAGTAACACATACACACATCTTTGTAGCTCAAGACTTCCCTCTCTATTTGGCAGTTTTTCAGCCATTCTCCTGCATACCATCTAATATGACAGAGACTATAATTGCTTTGCTCAGCAAGTTGGCTCTAGCTCTGGTAGTCCCTCAACACAGACTTTTAGGAAGATCATCTTTATGATGTCTGAAACTTTCAATCAGACTTTTACAGAGGACTAAACTTGAAGAATGGGCACACTTTATTGGAAAGAAAGCCAAACAAAAACACAGCCAGTCAAATGTGCAGCACTGAGGCACAGTCGAACCTACAGAGGACACTAAAAATGCCTCGACTCGGGTGTCTCAACATAGTAGGCTATCATCTTAGTCTATAAATAGCTGTGGTAAATTTGAGTGGAAGCTGAGGAAATTCCTGAGAAAGAATGGTAACATAGTTTACATACTTAGGTCTGGTGTGTCGTCTGCTTTCATAATATTAAGGAATAAAGATCTACTCAAAAGTAAATTAAAAAGGGCCTCCCGAGTGGCGCAGTGGTCTAAGGCTCTGCATCGCAGTGCTTGAGGCGTCACTACAGACCTGGATTCGATCCCGGGCTGTGTTGCATCCGGCCCGGGATCGGTTTACATTCAGTTAAGAACAAATTCTTATTTACAATGACGGCCTGCACTGGCCAAACTCGGACGACGCTGGGCCAATTGTGCGCCGCCCTATGGGACTCCCAATCATGGCCGGTTGTGATCCAGTCTGGATTCAAACCAGGTTGTCTATAGTGACGCCTCTAGCACTGAGATGCAGTGTCTTAGACCACTGCGCCATTTGGGAGGGTTTGGCCGGCCAGGATGTCCTTGTCCCATCGTGCTCTAGCGACTGCTGTGGTGGGCCGGGCACATGCACGCTGAAATAGGTCACCAGGTGTACAGTGTTTGAGCAGTGTCTCAAGAGGCAGTCTGGCTAGGCAGGGTCGTGTTTCAGAGGACACGTGGCTCTCTACCTTCGCCTCTCCCGCAGCGATGGGACAAGACTACCAATTGGATATCATGCAATTGCGGAGAAAAAGGGATAATAAAAATTTTTTTTTTTTAAAAAGTACATGAAAAAAACTCTATACTCTCAATGTCAAATCAGTTCTGGGTAACCATTACCTTACTCAATTAAAGTGGTCAAAAAAAAAAAAAAAAAGTGGTCAAAAATAATTTTGCTAGGATTGTCTGAGAGCGATTTCACCAGACAGGCCAAAACTCCATCAAACCAAAACAGGCGAAATTTCAGGCGGTCTTTTAAAACAGCTCTTACACTAAAAAGGCATTATCATCATTTTCACAATATTACTCCAACCTCATAGTGTGATAATATATATAAAACACAGGAAAATCACATTTTTGACTGCACTGGGACTTTAAATTCACAGACCTGGCAGTCCTAAAAGGCAGGAGAAAAGTGTGTTTTTGTCATGAACAGCCATCTAGTACCTATTTGCATTCCTTATGTAAGCTCTTGATGCAGCTGTGTAGACACTGAAAAGCTTTTTGGATGACATTTGAGTGTATAGATACATTTAAAAGTCCCAAGCTAAGGATACAATGGTTTACTCATTCACCACTAAATACATAACAGGCATGATTCTAAAGACAGGGATACATTGACAGTTGGCTTACGTCATTAGTGGGATTCTGTTACTCATGCTCTCTCACTGTTTTACACAGCACTCCCGGCTATTAGTGAAACCTTTGGCCGTGATATCAAAAATCCAGTGCACTCTGGGGAAGACTTGACAAATCACCTAAAACAAGGATTTGATAAGAAATTATCAAGTGAAAGATAGGCTACTTAGTCATACCCTGTCAAAGAGATTATCATTGTCGACCTCTGACACTAATTGTTTGGATGACTTGGAACAATGATCTTTCAATCACTAATATAAAAGCCGGGAGATGGTGGAAGGAAGATTATTGACTCAGGAGATTAGCTTTTCGCTATGGCCCATTACGTCAATAGAAGAGAAGTGCTTTTGAGGTCAAATGAATGGTCAATGAACAAACTAATCATTGATGACCATTATTACGGTTACAGTCAACGTGCAACACTCATCACACAGTGTACGATAAGGACCTAGCAGCACTGAGTTAACTGAGACCTACCCACTGAGCACGTATGTCAGTTCAACGTTCACTTTTGATACGAGATTTGATAAGACTTGAAACAAATAACGAAACAAGTCTAAATATTGAGGCCAGCTATAGCACTTTGGTTTTAAGCTGGGTAAAGAAAGGCCAAAAATTGTCTTTTGATTACTATTTTGTAAAAAAAGGCAAAATTGTAAAAACACTGTAATAATGTAACACCATTAAAATAATAAACAAAATTTAACCCACCTGTTTGAGCACAGTGGGCACTGGGCAGGCTTGTTCTGTTTTCTGAGCCTGAGTTACAATTCAATTGACATAAAACTGGCCCTGTATTCAGTGTCTCACACTAGGATTGCGGTTCTTGGATCAGGTCCCCTCTGCCCATGTAATCTTATTCAAGGCAAAACTGATCCTAAATCAGCACTCAAATACGGGCCTGACCTCTATTCATTGCAGTGATGCTTCAATAAGTCAATCTTTAGTTTAACATAGTCATAGATAGTGTATCTTTGAATCATTGAGTTGACCCGTGTATTGAGTAAGGAATTCACTTTTGATCTTGGCTAGTGTGAGATGTAGCAGATTTGTAATTACAGTGAGAGCATCACTGGAAAAATATCAAAAGAATATGTGGAGGCCTGCTCCCCTAGGTACTAAGATGACAGGAGAGATGAGGGAATTTGGGTTTGGGAATGCTTTGTGCATAGAGGGTTATTTTAACATTCTTTCATGAGCTTCTATATTAGAGGGAGAGTGCAGTGCAATCTGAGATTCTATCTTGAAAAGTAAACAGAACTATTCAATCAGTGCATAACAATCTTGCACTCAGAGGCGACCATATAAATTGCTCTACAAAAAGTAATCAGGAAACTGTAATGTGAGTACAGAAGTCTTTGCACCAAAGTTTAATTAGAAAGACTATAGGCACAAAAGCCATGACAACCTGAAACCTTGGTTGTTTTCTCCCAAACTACAAGGCAGGAACACTGGGGCATGACTTTCATAGCACTTAAGCGTTCATAATCATCCCATAAGTTTGGCTACATGAAAAATGTCTGTTCAGTAGGCATGAGTCATTGTGCTAATGGAGCACTTTATGACTGCTACTGGGAAAGGAGGCTGAGTCTGAGTTATATCTGGAGATCAATAAGGATCATTTTTGCTTTTGTTGTATCGTATTGTAGGAAAACCCCGCCCTGAAAGAAAGAGGGAGCGTGACTTGCAGAGAGAAAGAGAGAGAGAGAGAGAGCGAGGTGCCGCTGGTAGTAAGGTACATGTTGCAGGGAAACATTACCCTGAGAGAAAGAGGGGAGAGAGAGAGAGATTATAATAGAGTGAGAGAGAGCAAACTAGAATGCAATTTGGCCCTTAACAGAGAGTACACAGTGGCAGAAAGATTTGTGACCTGTTGCCACAAGAAAAGGGAAATCAGTGAAGAACAAACACAATTGTAAATACAACCCATATTTATGTTTATTTATTTTCCCTTTTGTACTTACACTATTTGCACATAATATGACATTTGAAATGAGAGAGGGGGAGCAGAGGCACATCTGCCTGACAGTAGCTGAACTTTCCCCTAGGGAATGAACAGAAGAAGCCCAACGATATAAATAGGAAGTATCAGCCGCTAAAACATTACAATAACAGCACGCCAAACCGTAGACTGACAGACATTTTTGTAGTATCTTAATAGCTTAGTGTTTGTAGTGCTGTGCTGACTGGCATTTGCTGTGGTTAATCCAAAGCTTTGGTGGGGGGTTCGGAAGATTAAATACGAGACAAATACTGGTAGGTTAAAACCCAAACAGAACAGGCTGTCCTGAAAATAACCTTTTTGAACTGTGTTTCTTGAGTTTATTCACTTCCTTGTCACAGACAAAGGAATGGATGCACTTCGGCATCCTGGCTGTAGTCACTTCACACCAATTCATACATGCAATGACATTTGCTGGGGTACGCTAGGCTATGCATTGATAGCCTCCAAGGCATTTGGCAACTGCAAAGGAGCCTAACAGTTGTAGCCTATACAGTAGACTTATATATCCCACAATTTGTTGACAGGTGACAAGGGAAGACCCCCTAACATGTTATTTTGTGTTGAAATGTAGGAAGTATATATTTGTACTCACCATGATAGTTCATACAGCACATCCAGATTCCATTCAGAATTCCATTCAAGTTGATCCAGAGTGATGTGGGGAAAATGTTTATAAAAGATAATAAGTCCAACACTCAAAGTGCAAAATGTAATTTGATGAACCAACAACATAACATTGAGATCAAATAGGCTACATAGGTATAACTTTAGTAAAATAGTTATACATTTAGGCTACGTCAATATTTGTAGGCCTACAGCAGTGCTTATTCCAAATTGCAACCAGAACTGGCAGCGATGTTTTTGACAGTGACACGCGCCTGCAATGAGGCCAGCCATCTGTACACTGAAATCAACAATTTCCCTTACAGCCTACTGCCAAAGACCGGTGTCCTGCTGCAGATATTAATCTATTCACTACTTCAGTATGCAAGAAAATAATTGTTTTCTGTTTCAAAATGAAACCATTCGACTTAGAGTGGCCTAGAGCGACAGGAAACTTAATTCCAGATGTAGAATACAGTAGCCCTATTTCTATCCTCAAAGCGTTACGCACAGGATACTTTGTATGAACAGCTGTTGGACGCATGGAGATCTGATACAGTACAATACAGTAGCCTAAAAGGAGAAATTGTCATAATTCAAGGAATTATTTGTAATCTCTCCCTCGCACGGATGTGGGATATTGTTGTAAAAACAATTAATTTTCGCAAATAATGAAATGCGCATCAGGGAATACAGTTCGTTCAAAAATGTTTAGACAACTTCTAAACGAAAATATGTATACCTGCAACAAGGTACCCTTTCAAAACAACCATCGATAGAGCTTCACAGTAAGCACACTACTCACTGACCCCACAAAACGAACAGATAATAGGCTACTCTCATTAACATTAACGCGCTAACGTCCGTCCTGAACTAACTATATAGGGTACTTGACTTGAAAACGTGTTTACCTGATTCCTGTAGGTATTTTGTGCACACAGCCAACGTATACAATCCGCACAGACAAATACCGTTATTTCTGAAATGTCTCGTTGGCGGGTCGCCGTAGTCTAAATGCAGTTCAGCAGAGAGTGCCTCACACCTGCAAAACAGTCCTCTCGCTCTCAACAACTGAATTCGGCGTTCCACACATTCACGCCCCCTATTGCGCAATTAATGAACGCTTCAGGTCAATCCTCATAGGCCAAGGTTACTGTCAGTTAAACAGATGTGGGCTGGCTGTTGGAGCTCAATTCCAGTGGCTTTATTGAGTGAGATAAAATTCTGCTACTGTTCCTCTGGGCTACGGTATTCAGACAAATGTCACTCCCGCTCCCTAATGCAATGGCAGGAAGAATAGTATCTGTTATAGCTATTGCAATGGAGGTGCATGCACTACTGAATAACTAAGCTTACTGGTTATTTCAAGGCAAATGCCTGTATCAGTCTCTATGCATTTGATTTTTGTGTCTGATTTTGAGAGAAATTCAGAGGCAAAATGCTGGAGTTGATAAATATAGTTTTAGGCTATTATTAGGCCAACTGGGTTTGGGTATGACAATTATTGCCTTTTGAATGTGATGGGAGATACACAGAATGTCACAGCGACAGTGTGGTCTGCAAGATATAAGAAAAGAAACTGCTGCCTCCATGAGGGGCCTAGATACAATGCAATACAATTATACTAATCCAACGAAACAAAGAAATAATCTCTGGAAAGTAATTATTTATATTATGGATAACTACAGTATAGCCATAAAGCCTGATCTGGAGCGTTGGTGTGTGCACTATTTTATTACGCCATATCCATAGGGAGTTATGGCATGTAAATGACTGCAGCACATTAAATTAGTATTGTATATAGTCAGATTGCAGTAACATAATCATTGGAGCACATTGCGCATCACTGCCATTGCTTCTTAGACTGGCACTTTGGTGTGAAGTGAAATACTGGCTTTCTGTGGCTATCAGTGGAAGTGCAGCTGAAAACTCTACTCCTAGCTCAGTGCTTTCTGTAGTGGTGGGGCAGCCAGTGGAAAATACGGAGCATAGGGGTTGGTAATATTCTCTAGTTGCGCCGTGATTGGCTCATTATTCTGTCACTCATGGGGACACTATGTCACCGCCAAGTCTAAGGGTAGACCTCGAAAATTCAAGCCCCTTGGGTGCTGCCATAGAGTTACATTAGAAGTGCCCATCCAGGAAGACTCGAGGTCATTGGCCACAGATAAAATTATGTCAAATCACGTTATATCTACAGTAGCTTTGATTGGACTGATCATGCCAACATCATACTTTCAAAATCAAGTCGACAATCTACTGGCAAATCCTTTTTAATCCTTGAAGAGAAATAATGAAGAGAAATTATAGATAAAATGTATCAGTGCTCATCAGCCATTGGACATAAACATTACACAACAAGTTGGAAATTGCAAATTCAACAATGAGTGGTTTGGATGGAATCAGTGGCTAACTGCAAGCCTTGCAAAGCAATCACTAGCCTGCTATTCAGTGGAGTGGCAGTGTTGTCCCAAGTCTGGGATTAAGGGTATCTTTTTCAAGCTTAAAATTATAAACATTCTACATTGGCCGTGCTGTCAATGAAGCATGATTTGTGCCGCGCTCAAAGCAACTGTTGACTCCGAACTGCGAAATCTGACTTCAGTGAGTTCAAGACAACTGGGAACTCGGAAAAAAAAGAGCTCTGACTGGGAAAATAAGTTTTGAACGTTCATCCAACTCGGAATTGTAAATCGGAAACTCTGGCCACTTTCTAGACCGACGGCCTGAAGATCACTGTATTCATCATGATTCAACCTTGTTTTTTTTCACAGTTCCCGGTTGTCTTGAAAGCACCATAAATCCACAGAATGCTAGACTTTGATGATAAAGTTTGATAACAAAATTTGCCCACAAAGGACCACCGTGCCACCTTCCTGTTCAAGTGAGCACAACACAACAAGGTGAGTCCAAAAATATATTGTATGCTGCTGCATAAATTATGTAATATGCCAGGGAGATATGTATACTGTAGCTAAGTAATACTAAGTGTATGTTGTGTAGTAAGCTGTTAGAAGCCCATGTGCCTCACCCTAATAATTTGGTCTATTTTCCCCTCTTAATTTCGCCTACTGTTCTGACTTGGTTGTGCACATGTAGCCTATAGCCTGTTTTAGAGAAATGTAATCATTGAATACTGTAAGAGCTTTCATTGTCTGCCTATATGGCCCCTGTTCTGAATTCTGTCACTGTACATTTCAAAAGTGCTGAACAAATAGTTATTTGACTATGTCCGTCGTCGCTCGCTTGTTTCCTTGTTATTAGTGTGCTTTCTCTTACTACAGTATTTTAGTATGTCAGGAAATCAAAATATGTGTGTATTATCAAACTGTGAGAGGTTTCAAGTTCAAAATGAAACTGGTGCTGTTCTTGTCCACATGTAGGCCTAGATACAATGCACAAACATCACCGCGAAAATTACAGAAAACATAACACAACATTTGAAAAAGGAAACTATTCACCACATATAACCATAATATCACCACTGATAAAGGTGAGGACCTGTCAAAATAAGAGGAATTGGGCTAAGCATAGGGGTAAAAAGTCTTACTCTGCTGTGAAGAGGCCAGCTCCTCTATCCTTGCCTTTGTGCCATAAACACTCTGGGCTCGTATTCACAAATTGTCTCAGAGTAGGAGTGCTGATCTAGGATCAGCTTCCCCTTGTCCATATCATCTCATTCATTATGATTTAAAAGGGAAAAATTATCCTAGACCATCACCTTGATTGGGTTTGTGAGGGGAATAGATAATGACAGGCAACAGGGGGAATGCTATTTTCCTCGACCAGAGCATCAACAGAACCCAGGCTCAAGAAGGGCAGATTGTGGCAGCTGACATTTCACCAAAATGTCAATAAACGACAATAAAAGACTCACCAAGAGGAGCTGGAGCTCACAAGTCCATCAGGCATGTTAATACAGAGAGGACACAGTCACGAAAAATGGCAGTGAGCTTTGTAAGGGCTAGATACTATCCACTGGGCTTCCGCTTGTTCAGTCAACTTATATCTAAAGGGAGAATCTGGTTCCTTGTTCTACATCCCTGTTTGAGACTCTTTTAGACTGACTCATCATAAAATGAGCTAGGATGAGATGGTTTACTATACCAGATTCGTGCAAAAGTGGCAGATCTTCAGATATTAATTGTCATGATCACTGCAGCTGAAACAGGCGAGGCCAGTAGAATAGGCTCTTTGTTAGTCATGCTGTCTACCATGGTGCAGATGATAGGAGTTATAGGAGATAAGGTGCAATCATTAAATGAAATGGATTAATCAAATGAACCAGATCCATGATTTATGACTATGTGTTAGGACAGGGTGCTGCTAGTATTTTATGCATTAGGACAGGGTGCTGCTAGTATTTTATGCATTAGGACAGGGTGCTGCTAGTATTTTATGCATTAGGACAGGGTGCTGCTAGTATTTTATGCATTAGGACAGGGTGCTGCTAGTATTTTATGCATTAGGACAGGGTGCTGCTAGTATTTTATGCATTAGGACAGGGTGCTGCTAGTATTTTATGCATTAGGACAGGGTGCTGCTAGTATTTTATGCATTAGGACAGGGTGCTGCTAGTATTTTATGCATTAGGACAGGGTGCTGCTAGTATTTTATGCAATAGGACAGGGTGCTGCTAGTATTTTATGCATTAGGACAGGGTGCTGCTAGTATTTTATGCATTAGGACAGGGTGCTGCTAGTATTTTATGCAATAGGACAGGGTGCTGCTAGTATTTTATGCATTAGGACAGGGTGCTGCTAGTATTTTATGCATTAGGACAGGGTTCTGCTAGTATTTTATGCATTAGGACAGGGTGCTGCTACATCATCTGGTCAGCTGCGGTGGAGCAAGCAATGAGTGTGCCAGGGCTGGCTGTAGCCTTCAGGGGGCCCTAAACAAGATTAGTTTTTGCCCCCACCTCGCGGGCAAAACTGTTGATGGTGGAGATAAACATTTCCTGCAATTCTACCCATTTTGCCATGGGGTGGAGAGACATTTTTTCAGTTTTAAAGCACATTTCCTGCAATTCTATGTCGTTTATACCTGAGTGTGGGCAGACCGGCAGACAGGCTCCGCTCCGGCTCCGCCTACGATTATACACATTGTCTTTCAATTTGTAGAATTTGTAGTCTCACTCAACCCTCCTACTTTTCCCACTGCATTTCATATACAGGTTCTGTAGCTGATGTAGCCAAGTCTCCTAAGAGATAATGGCTTGATTCTAATTCAAAAGACATGACCCATAATCGTTTATTTATTTCTGTAGTGCATTGGAGGGCTGCATTTCACATTCATAAACCCAAAAAGTGTTAAACAAATCAAAATATATTTTATATTTGAGATTCTTCAAATAGCCACCCTTTGCCTTGATGACAGCTTTGCACACTCATGGCATTCTCTCAACCAGCTTCATGGGGACTGCCACAGGAATGGAAGACCCAGAAAAACCTCTGCTGCAGAGGATAAGTTCATTAGAGTTACCAGCCTCAGAAATTGCAGCCCAAATAAATGCTTCACAGAGTTCAAGTAACAGACGCATCTCAACATCAACTGTTCAGACGAGACTGTGTGAATCAGGCCTTCATGATCAAATTGCTGCAAAGAAACCACTACTAAAGGACACCAATATTAAGAAGAGACTTGCTTGGGCCAAGAAACAATGGACATTAGACCGGTGGAAATTTGTCCTTTGGTCTGGAGTCCAGATTTTAGATTTTTGGTTCCAACCTCAACCAAATTTAGATGGTTTGGGATGAGTCGGACAGTGAAGGAAAAGCAGCCAACAAGTGCTCAGCATATATGGGGACTCCTTAAAAAGCATTCCTGGTGAAGGTGTTTGAGAGAATGCCAAGAGTGTGCAAAGCAGTCATGAAGGCAAAGGGCAAAGGGTGGCTATTTTTTTGTTTAACACTTTTTGGGTTACTACATGATTCCATATGTGTTATGTCATAGTTTTGATGTCTTCACTGTTATTCTATAATGTAAAAAATTGTGCAAATAAAGAAAAACCCTTGAATGACTAATATTCCAAACTTTTGACCAGGGGTGTAGGTAAAGATGAAAACATATAAGCAGCTTTTGTATAGGCCCACTTGAGAGGCTGGATAAAAGAAAAAAGACATTTTAAAAATCACCACTAGATGGTGCAAAAAGACAGCAGCGTGTATTTATCGAAGCCTTTTAAGACAGCAGCCAATGCATGGTCATCCATGAGTTAATTTCAAGATATTATGCTTTTCCTCCCAATTACTAGGCTCCATGTGACACACATCATTAGATGTCCACATGTGATTCTGCGTGCACACACTGTCAAATTGATATGCGGTATGTATAGAAATTAAGCTGGGTATGACGAACACGAGTCATACATTTTAGGAGCTATTTGTGGATCTGGAGGCCCACTGGTTATTCAAGTGAATGTGTGGGATGGTGAACGGCTGTTTTCCAGTGGATAATGGAAGTTGTAATGTGCACAGCGCTTGGTTACGAGCTGTTGCGCTGTGCTGCGATAATGTGCAAGTGATGGTGAGAGAGAGGTAGGGGAGATGCTGCTAGATGTTTGGACGTCGTAAACGGCATCTGTCGTTACATAATCCAACTAAGGTTTTAGCAGAAACCCCACTGTGCATCTTATGGATTTATGGATTTTCCCCGCTCTTCCTTTTTCTTATGTAAGAGACCTCCTGCTACTGTTGAGGTTGTTGTCTAGGCCTATGGAAATATCTGGTGGTTCCTTAATTGGGGAGGACGGGCCTAAAAGGGTTCTTTAGCTGTCCCCATAGGAGAAACCGTTGAAGAACCCTTCTAGGTTCCAGGCATAGCCTCGGGAAGTAGGGGTGCTGAGCACCCCCTTATAGAAGAAAAAGGCCTTTAACTAGGCCTTTATTACTCATGTATGAGCTGAGAAAAAAAACACATTTGGTCTGTCATCATAGTAGTCTTTGACTTGTCGTCAGACTCGCTCTGGTGGAACAAACTTAAACATACTCCTTTTTTCAATGCTGATTTGAACGTCATTGAGAAAACTGAAAGGTGTCATAATGTTTTTCTTTGCCAACATACCTTTCTTAATTTAAAAGTAATCAAAGAAGTAATCATCTAGTTTTTCAAAAGTATTTGTAATCTGATTACAATATTTTAGCTGGTAACGTAGCTGATTACAATTACAGTTGTCTTCTTCTTTTCAGATTACATGTAATCAGTTACTCCCCAACCCTGGATCACACTGTAATACAGTGCCTTCAGAAAGTATTCATACCCCTTGACCTATCCCACATTTTGTTATGTTACAACCTGAAATCAAAATGGATTAAATATACTTTATTTAACTCATCCATCTACACACAATACCCCATAATGACAATGTGAAAACATATTTGTAGAAATGTTTGCATATTTATTGAAAATGAAATACAAATATATCTAATTTACCTAGGTATTCCCACCCCTGAGTCAATATTTAGTAGAAGCACCTTTGGCACTGATTACAGCTGTGAGTTTTTTGGGGTAAATCTCTAAGAACTTTGCACACCTGGATTGTACAATATTTGCCCATTATTCGTTTAAACATTCTTCAAGCTCTGTCAAGTTGATTGTTGACCGTTGCTAGACATCCATTTTCAAGGCTTGCCGTAGATTTTCAAGCCAATTTAATTTCCAGTGTAAATTTGCCTTGCGTTTTAGGTTATTGTTGCTTATAGCTGTATTCTGTTGCTTCTAGCTGTATTCTGTTTCTTATAGCTGCATTCTGTTGCTTATAGCTGTATTCCGTTGCTTATAGCTGTATTATATTGCTTATAGCTGTATTCTGTTGCTTCTAGCTGTATTCTGTTGCTTATAGCTGTATTCTGTTTCTTATAGCTGTTTTCTGTTGCTTATAGCTGTTGCTTAAAGCTGTATTCTGTTTCTTTTCATCCTTAAAAACTCCCTAGTCCTTGCCGATGACAAGCTTACCTATAACATGATGCAGCCACCACCATGCTTGAAAATATGAAGAGTGGTACTCAGTGATGGGTTGTGTTGGATTTGCCCCAAACATAATACTTTGTATTCAGGACAATTTCTTTGCCACATTTTTTGCAGTATTATTTAAGTGGCTTGTCTTCCTTCTTTCCACTCTGTCATTTAGGTTAGTATTGTGGATTAACTACAATGTTGTTGATCCATCCTCAGTTTTTTCATATCACAACCAATAAACTCTGTAACTGTTTTAAAATCACAATTGGCCTTATAGTCCCTGAGCAGTTTCCTTACTCTCTGGTAGCTGAGTTAGGAAGGACGCCTGTAACTTTGTAGTGATCTTAGGTGTATTCGTACACCATCCAAAGTGTAATTAATAACTTCACCACGCTGAAAATAATCATCTACTAACTACCCTTCTTTGCGAGGCATTAGAAAATCTCCCTGGTCTTTGTGATTTAATCTGGGCTTGAAATTCACTACTCGATTGAGGGACCTTACAGATAATTGCATGTGTGGGGTAGAGATGGGGTAATTATTCAAATTGTCCATGCAACTTATTATGCGATTTGTCAAGCACATTTTTACTACTGTACTTATTTAGGCTTTCCATAACAAAGGGGTTGAATACTTATTGACTCAAGACATTTCAGCTGTACATTTTTTATACATTTCAAAAATGCACTTTGACGTTATGGGGTATTTGTGTGTAGATCAGTGACTCAAAATCTCAGTTTAATCTATTTTAATTTCAGGCTGTAATACAACCAAATGTGTAAAAAGTCAAGGGGTGCGAATACTTTTTGAAGGCATCGTATATTCACGCTCTGTATATTCACGCTCCTCTGTGAGTCACTGACACTAAATTGTTTGATGCAAATGTTTACCAAGCTGTCACAGGCTTGTTTTGCAGCTCGACTGTTACGATGATAGACGTGTACTGCGTGTTGATGGTCCAAGCTGATTTTTGAAGTTGTTTACAACAAGTGCAGGGAGCTTGAGTTCATCTGTCAGTGGCATATCAAGAAATCTATGCGGATGTCATTTAGATCAGATGTTACAGATGGGATAAAAAAAACAATGGGACTGTGTATACTCTCATTCTGTCACGTCAAATTTACTGAGACGAGTCGAAAATGGGATAGATGTGTACACTTTTATCAGTGTCAAATAGATTCAGACGAAGAGATTCTCGAAAGGATTATGCATTACAAATGGCAGAATAGTAGGCCTAATTAATCAAATATAGTCGGGATTACTTGAGTGCTGGCCCTGTAGCATTAACCTTTGTGTAGCCTACATTAAGCTGAAGTAAATGTGTTTCTGTACGTTATCTGAGCGTAGACAGGGAAAGGAAAAGGGTTTTTAAAAAGTGGTGGAAATAAGCCTAGGGTTTAGATAAAATTTAACATGAAGAATGTATTTCTATTCCATATGAAGTAGCCTATATGGCCAGCGGTCAATACTATCTATGGCATTGGATTTGGCCTTCAACATTTTTATTAATCCTATCCACTTAGAAGTGATGTTTCATTCTGGTTGTTGTAATTCATCTCACTTTAATGGCAATCGTCAAGAGGACTTACAGCTCATTATCTTAACGAGCAAAGAATCACCATGTCAGCCGAATAGGGGAAAAAACACTCACCTCAAGAGAGAAACAGTACCCAGGAATTTGCAGGAATAGTGGGGTAGTCTGTATATGGTAGGTTATAACCGCCTGCCTTTGAAAACAACTGAGCATTAACACTGTTAATTAGCGCTAGCCTCTGGCTTCCTGTTAAGGCTCGGGCTGATTTCAAGGTTTTACTGCTAACCTACAAAGCATTACATGAACTTACCTGGTTCATAACTATCTCTCCGATTTGGTCCTGCCATACCTAGATGTACGCTACGGTCACAAGACGCAGGCCTCCTTATTGTTCCTAGAATTTCTAAGCAAACAGCTGGAGGTAGGGCTTTCTACTATAGAGCTCAATTTTTATAGAATGGTCTGCCGATCCATGTGAGAGATGCAGACTCTGTCTCGACCTTTAAGTCTTTTCTCCTCAGTAGATCCTATGATTGAGTGTAGTCTGTCCCAGGGGTGCGAAGTTGAACAACAAGGCACTGCTCCTCTCTCTCCACTGGGATTCTCTGCCTCTGACCCTATTACGGGGGCTGAGTCACTGGCTTGCTAGTGCTCTCCCATGCCGTCCCTAGGAGGGGTGCGTCACGTCGTGACAGGCTTTTTGTTGCTATACTCAACTTGAGTGGGTTGAGTAACTGATATGATCTTCCTGTCCAGTTTTGCACCCCCAGGCTCGTGCGGGGGAAGAGATCTTTGTGGGCTATACTCTGCCTTGTCTTAGGGTACTACATTGATGGTGGTGTGGGGGCTGAGCTTTGGCAAAGTGAGTGGGGTTATATCCTATTCATTCGCTCTGTTCCAGCCATTATTATGAGCCGTCCTCCCCTCAGCAGCTTCAAGTGCCCTAGAACCATGCCTCAGGACTTCCTGGCCTGATGACTCCTGGCTGTCCCCGTCCCCGTCCACCTGGTCGTGCTGCTGATCCAGTTCCTGTTCACCGGACATGCTACCTTGTCCCAGACCGGCTAAATGCTTGGCTATGAAAAGCCAACTGACAGTTACTCCTGAGGCGTTGACCTGCTGCTGCATTCAAACTTGACCTCTGTAGTCTATGAACATTTGAACACATTTGAACATCTTGAAAAACAAACTGGCCTTAATGGCCATGTACACTTATAATCTCCACAGGGCAGAGCCAGAAAAGAGAGAGAGAGAGAGTGAGAGAGAGAGAGAGAGAGAGAGAGAGAGAGAGAGAGATATAGAGAGAGAGAGAGAGAGAGAGAGAGAGAGAGAGAGAGAGAGCGAGAGAGAGAGAGAGAGAGAGAGAGAGAGTGAGAGAGAGAGAGAGCGAGAGAGAGAGAGAGAGAGAGAGAGTGAGAGAGAGAGAGAGAGAGAGAGAGAGAGATAGAGAGAGAGAGAGAGAGAGAGAGAGAGAGAGAGAGAGAGAGAGAGAGAGAGTGAGAGAGAGAGAGAGAGAGAGAGAGAGAGTGAGGAGAGAGAGAGAGAGAGAGCGAGAGAGAGAGAGAGAAGAGAGAGAGAGAGAGTGAGAGTGAGAGAGAGAGAGAGGAGAGAGAGAGAGAGAGAGAGAGAGAGAGAGAGAGAGTGAGATGATGAGAGCGAGAGAGAGAGAGAGAGGAGAGAGCGAGAGAGAGAGAGAGAGAGAGAGAGAGAGAGAGAGAGAGAGAGAGAGAGAGA